>JAAAKO020063544.1:0-10068 GCA_010015015.2 Bolitophila cinerea | reverse complement strand
CGGTTTCATAAACTTCAAATCATCTGTTTTCAGTTGGTTCCCTGGCGACAAAGCTGATCTAAATTAATGCTTATATCAAACTTATATAAATCCCTAGTAGCATTTGTAGTTGCTTCAGTAACCAGTAAAGAAACTCTAAGCTACTATAAATTAAATAATATATGTCCAGAGAATGAAGTATAGCTAAAAATAACGATAGAAAATGTAAAAATGTTGCAAAATAATTGAATGAATGCGAAACTGAGACAAATCAAAAGAGGAATTTCAGAGACACAAAAGTGTCTCATTTTTACGGCTGCTATACTTTACGTAAATATTCAACTGAACGAATGTAATATGGTTTTAATTATAAAATTATGAATAATTAATAGAACTCTATCGTGTTTTGTTAATGAATGTCAAACTAAACTGACACAACTATCTCAATTTAACTATTTTGAACTCATATGGATATTAGAAGGCTGATGAGCTAGCCCGTGAGGGTTCAATTAAAGCTTTCTCAGGTCCCGAACAGGCAGCGTTTGGTATCTCGCGTTCAAATAGACACACTAAAATAATGAACCGCATTCAAGAAATGCATTCATCACAATAGCAGTCTCCATTTACATGTAACAACCGTCACAACCTACCCCGAGCACATTATAAGCAATTTACTAAAATAGCCTCTTCACTAAACGTTGACCTCCACCCATAGCAATATAACTATAACAACTATACGATTCCAAATTTTCTGAAATCCTGCTACTTTAAAACTGGATTCTTGTTGAATCCGAGAATCATTTTTGTTCTTGTATGACCTGAATTGGGTGGCCTCCCAATTTAAACCATTTCGTAAGTTTTTATAGATTATACACCTTTCTAATCCTTGATAAATAATTTTTTCTTTTTTAAACTGACATAAACATCTGATGGTCATAATATCGATTTGATACCAAAATTATAATATAATATATAATTGGACAATATGTCCATTTGACACCTACATATAACGTCCATGGTCCATATGACACTGATAAACCAGGTTTTTATTTACAGTGGCATATTTAATGAATCAATTTTCTATAAACATTTTGTTGGATATTTTAATTCTGAAGTTTGTAATAATTCAAATTTGTATAAAATTTAAATTTCCCTTACATTACGGAAGTAGAACTTTATTTATACACTGAGAGACCGGATGGTAATTGTAACCATTTAAATTGTAGATTTTCAAAAAACCATCAAAAATGGTTAGAAGAACAGTTATTAAAATTTCTATCGTAACAATTTTGATGGTTATTCTAACCATGTTTGCAGGGTTTGTTGAAAAACGACCATTTAATGGTAATTCCAGTATCTCAGTGTAGATATAAAGAGACGTACCATGAATACAATTGATAACTATTTTACTTTAATTTTAAAGGAATTTAGAAGATCATCTATTCGCTTGATATTAAATCAGCACACACAATTAAAGCACACCGTGCATCAACTGAAATCTCAAAACTATTGTAGATAAAGCAGTTATTCAAATCAATCCTTAGACTGAATATTATATTATATATATGTCACACTTCCACTTGTACGAAAACTTAAAGCTCACAAGCGAACCACAAACTTTGAGCGGTAGCTCATTTAAATATATGAAATGTCTTCTGTTTCTGTATGTACGAGTACTTGTACACATATACATATACGCACACGGCACACACACACACACTAACTCACATATTCGAAATGAAGATATTATGTTCTAAGATACGTGATATTATACTAGAGTACTCTCATGTTCTAAACAGCGTGTATAAAGAGAGTATTACATATACAAATATATCTTGTATGTTGTATTCCTCCGCATATCATGTTTAACAAACCTATTAAAATGTTCAAGCAAGTTTATGAGCATCATAACCGGAAATTAAATTCATTCTAAGATGATTCTGGCAGAAATATGTATATATATCTATATATATATATAGATTAGACAAACATGAATAGAATATATATTTTATGTGTATATAATTCTATAAAACGCATACCGTCTCATACAGAACAGATGTCATTTTATATATACCTATACCCTACATACTCGTATATAGGTACAATATTATTATTTTATTAGTTTCGGGCTAGATTTCCAGAAATGCAACTCTCTATGTTTATGACATGTAGGTTGCAATGCGGAAAACTTAGAGCAGGCACACAGGTATGAAAATTGTGTTGACGTTCATAATAGAGAAAGAGAGAGAAATATAGAGAGAATAATAATGTTTTTAATATTATATACGAAATACAAATATTGCATTTGCATATATATTATAAAATTAAACGATTTGTTGGACTTAAATGTTTTTTTTATTTATTTTGGCAAAACAAAAATACAAATCTTTGAAAGTTCTCCGATTTTCACGGGTTACATATTTTTTAAGGTGTGACGAGGCCAGAAATAATCCTCGACGAAAAATAAATGAACCTCATGACGGAAAAGGAGTTCTTCGTGCCCTGCTATGGAGTATGGTGGTCAATGACTTCATTCTCATCCGCAATGAGAGGATTTACACTAGCTTATGCGTTATGCCGACGACATTACGATACCCTCTCAAGAATTCTGTGTGATCTCAAGCTGCACACTTTGAATCTTTTTCCCAGTGGTGTATAGGTTTTTAGTAGGTCTTTTTGTTAACGCCAGGAAGACTTTAACGATTATTATATACACCATAAAAATTTAAAGAAAATGTAACCCTGGACAAAAAACAAAGCAGACTTAATTGTATTAATGGAGACAGAAATTTTAAACTTTTTCAATGTATAATTAAGCTGTTCAAAATTTGAATAATACGCCTGCAGTTGGTTACGACAAAATAATCACAGACTCCATAAAACAAAACGTAGACTATACTAAAAGCAGAGATACAAACGACGTAACAAACTATAAAACATTTAGCATATTTCCAATCAATGACAACATTATTTCAAAAATCATAAATACATACTGATAGTTAGGCTTGTATTTCACTTTACTGACTTGTTACCTCCTCCCGTTTTGTTTCTCGGTCAACTAAACTTGTAGAAAACTGTATCATCGATGTATTTATCAATCTCAGCCAGAGAAAAAATAAAACACGAACAATTCGGTTTAGTAGATATTTCAACATAATTTTATTAATACATAACAATGGTTTTTATATAAAAATAACTGGCACCTTGTGTCAGACTTCTTCTTTTTAGCACTTCAACCCAGTTGGGTAATGGTCGCTTTCACTACTTCCCTCTTCAAGTTTAGATGGTTGCAATTCCTCCGGTCCAATCACAAACCTCCAGACGTCCCATTATACATATAATATTATCCATTCATCTGCACATTGGTCTTCCTCGAGGTGTACTATTGAACCTCTCCATATTAGACTCAAACACCATCTTGGTGATCCGCTCGTTCCCGTTTGTTTGGAACAGGTGACCAGCCCTAAAACGACAGACTCGTATACGAAAATTCTCTTCTCTCCAGCAGGACAGTAGCTTTAAATGATTGTTGAACTTACCCAATAAAGCTTGGAGCCCCCAGAATCATCCGTCCCTTTACCACCTACGACAACTAACCCATATTGTATCGTAATAATAAGATCTTCGGAAATCCGGGCTTTTGTTTTGAGGCACCAAAGTGTCACTCCACCTGCTACATTGTAATAATCCACCCGAACTGGGACGTAGCACCCCTAAGTAACCGTGATTTATTGATTTCCTGGGCAGAACGAACGTTCACTAAACCTTGTTCTGAAATTTACGCACGCTCCAGAACACGTCTGCTGAGAAATTATGTCAGATAACTAGTGTCAATAACTGAATTTTTATATGGCATAGAGAGTTTTGTCACCTTGTATTTTGCTTTTTTTGGTTTTTAATGATTAGACTTAACGTCAGGAAATTGAGACTTATTGTTACGAAAAAAACATAGAATAATGCACAGGCCGACTGTGACTTATTCTCAAGAGACATAACGTCACAAAAACCGTGACCATTTGTGACAGTCTGCCTGTGCATTGCTCTCACGAGTATTCCTGGCGTTAATTCGATTAACAATAAGTCACAGGGAATTTTAGTCAGCATTTTATTCCTAAAGATGACGGTGTTTAAAATATTTAAAAAAAAAGTTTTATTGAAATCACAAAAATGCGAGCGGCAGCGCGTCTTAAGAATTGTATTTATTTTAATTGAAATATATTGCTTATATTTTAATTTAATACTTGTTATATTGCATAGCAAAAAACAAATAAAATAGATTTAAAATACATTTAGTAGATTAGCAAAAACTATATTTATTTTTATTATATTTATATTTTTTATATTTTTTGTGATATGATAAATTTATAGAGAAGCAATTAAAAAAAACTTAACTATAATGCAAAGGCAGATTGTGACTTATTCTCAAGTGAAATAACGCCACTAAGCCAAAATCATGAGAGTAATTCACAGGCAGACTGTGACTTATTGAAACGATTTTTCCTAACGTTAAGTCTCTTGAGAATAATGTACAGCGCAAAATATCAAACGTCAAAATTCCTTGTAAAATAATGTGTAGAACAAGATTTTGCGTGGAATTGCATGTGGAGAGTTTTTGAAAATGCCTCTTTAGCGCCAATTTAAGAATTTTTTATCAGCAAACCACTTCATATTTTTTTTTGTAATCTCACCTACATTTTATATGGTAATCTCCGATATAAATAAAGTTTATACAGGCCTAAAAAAAGATTTGGAAATACCTTACTCAACATGACTACAAAATACTTTACACAGACATGTTGTTTAAGTATTATTAAGGTCAAATAAAATAAAAAAACTCTTTTAATTTCATATCATTATTACCAATTACCTTGAAAGGTTTTTTTTTATTCTTAATTTAAAGTTGAATAAGATCAGATTATATATATCATTTTGTTAAAATTCGCTATAACCATGGAAATTTTGTGATTGTGTATATAGTACTTATACAAATTGTTTGGTCAAGTTTGGTCATTTACATGAGCACAATGGGTCCAAATTGATGCGTACATTCTTCTCTTTATAATAAGAGATCAATCTACATTTTTTTAATACTTTAATTCTTTTTTGTACTTATATTATTGTGATCATTTTAAGTTAAATGGTTTTTATTTAAGTATAGGTTAAGTTGATATCACACGTTTGACGCAACGCGTCAATTATTGGTGCAGCAACCATCTGATGCGGAGGAGGGTACCAAGTTACCAGGTTACCAAACTGAAAAAATTTAGGTAGGCATTTCTTATTATTTATCAATGGCTATCTGTACCAAGCATTTGTCCTTTTAAGAATTATCGCCTCACAACAACAATACAAATAATTTGGTTTCGAATCCGTTTGTAAGGATAGCTGCTGTAGCATTTGATTAATATGTTCAATATTGTGCCAAATATTGTTGACACATACGCCAATTTAATTTGCGTATAAAAAGGGACAACCTCATTTATTTAATTTTATACTATTTTAAATTTTGTAACATTTTATTGTGCGATTTTAATGGTTCAACACAATTTATTCGATTTCTTAATGTTAGGCAATGATTTATTTAAAAAAAAATCGAACACTAGACGATGTAAAAAAGAGCAAAGAGTGATCAAATAATAAGTATAAATATTAATTCTAGACCATTTTTGTATATACCTAAAATGGGTTAAAATGCGCATCAACATATAAATTTTATTCAACCAATACAGAATAATACATATTGTTTAAATAAGTCTTGGTTTAAAAAAAGCTTAAGTAAGCTACCTCTAATATGAGATTAAGAGAATTTCCTATAGGTCTAAATTAAATCTTCAATTTTTACCACCGTATTATGTTTTTGCACCCATCAAACCAATCTTTCCTAATACTCATATTTCACGAGGCTCCTGAATCGATAAACCAGTCATTTGCATTATATTTTCCGGTCAAAAATACTGCACTAAAAGCTGGTGAAACTTGAGGATTCTCTTTAATCTGCTTGAAGAAGACTGATTATTTCGTGCACTTGAACTGTTGCTTGTGAAACCAGCGCCTCGATTGTTTCTTGTTTATTGACTTGATTTATGACCAGTTTTGTTACATTCGTAACATCGGATACCAAACGGTATTTTTTTGTGAAAGGAAAGGTTTTTATTGAACAAAGCAGTTTCGTTGTTCTTAAGCTTCACTTCTTGAAGCAACTTTGTTTTTATGGCATCTCCAGTAATAGCCAAACCATCGGTCTATATTCCTCGAAATCTTCGAAATCAGTGCAGATTCTCTTCATGAAAACCGAGCATGGAATAAGCCTTAGAATTTGGTTAGTTTACATGTTTGCTAAATAATAATTTTCCATCAAAGAGAACACCTAAATCACGCATTTCAAAACACTCTTGGTAAGGAGATGCCATTTATATAGTAATCAAATTTAATAATTACTCTCATTCGATGAAAAGTCATGCATTTACATTTTACATTTACTTATATTTAAAAAGAGGCAATTCCGCTCGCACCATGCAGAGAGTGAATCCAAGTCCCGTTGTAAGCTTTCAGAATCTGACTCCATTTCAACTCGTGCGAATATCTTCAAGTCATCCGCATACATTAAACATTTCGAGTATTTAAAGGCATTGACTACATCATTAATAAACAAATTAAAGAAAAGGTGGGAACTTTGAGGTACACCTGATTTTACTGTGAACAAACGCGATTTCCAATTATCAATCTTAGCATATTGTTTTCGTCCGAATAAATATAATTGTATCCACTTCAGCATAAAAGAATGGACACCAATTTCGCGTAGTTTTTAAATTAGATAGCTGTGACGCAGTCTATTAAAAGCTTTACTTATATCAGGGTATATTACATCGAGCTGTGAACCATATTCAAGCACACCGATAGCATTATTAGTGAACCAGCCATAAAACCGTGCTGATTTATTGCAATTGCTCTTCTTAGTTGATTTGTCATCATTTCGCAAACAATAGACTCAAAAAGTGTTTCTATAGTTGGAAGAATAGCTACAGCTCTGTGAAAATTGGAGACATCAGTTCTGGAACCAGTTTTAAAAATAAGTGAAATGTTAAAAATGAACTTAAGTGGAACGGCAAGGGCTTCAGCACATTTCTGTAAGAAGAGTAATGGAATCTCATCAGGACCTTTAACCTTATTTACATTACATTTACAAAAGTGTATTAAGAACATCACTGCGAGAAAAGTGGATTTAACCTAGATCTACAGTTTCGAAAACTCCAAAATTTCGAACTGGATCCGTCAATAACTACTCCATTGCGTGTTCAGAAATGTAAACACTTTCAAAAAATGTTTCAAACATTTTGGATTTTCCGGAGGTACTCGTCATACAGACTCCGCTGTAACTATGCGAATCTGTTCCTTAGTTTAGAGTACTCGGAATAATCTGGAATACTATTTGTCCATTTGTATCGGTTCCACGCTTTCATTTTCGAGTTTATAAGCTTTAAGAGCGAGCGATTAAACCATACTGGACGCTTAGCACGTCGCACATATTTTTTAGTTATAAACTAATAAACTAAGTCCACTAAATAAAATGTCATAAAATAAGTCAACCGCTTCTCCAACTTCAACACAATTAGCAAATATACTGTTCCAATCGGTAGACAGAATAAAAGTGCTTAACGATTCAATTTGCATGTTTGTAGTCAAAGACCATTGCAGGCGGACTGGGTCTTGATATGCATCCCACACTCTTATCAAACATAATTTCTATGGGAGAGTGGCACAGCTCTCTTAATGACATTAACGTCATTTTGATTACTGGTAAACACCAGATCCAACAACGTACCCTTGAAAATTGAATACATTGATCAGTTGACATAGGCCGCTACTGAATAGCATAGAGAGCATGTTTGTCTCCACCGTCGTTCTAAAACTTGTAGGAAGCCTAATTTTTGTTTCCATTCCACGGAAGGAAAATTAAAATCTCCAACAATAAACAACGTGTTTTCTTTAACGTCAACATGACTAAAAAAACTATTGTCTGCAACACCTGAAGGGATGTATAAGCAACACAAATAGATCATTTTACAATTTATAATGAGTCGAACAAAGACGATCTCAACTTTTTCGGTATTAGGTACCATAATTTGTTCGCTACTAAATTCGGATCAAATAGCTAATAGAACACCTCCTCCCTTCCCCTTTCTCTATTACTATTCAGCGATGATCTATCACACCTATGCCACACCATTATGAAGTACTTAGTTTTTTATCTCAGTCCGCGTACATTCTTATAATAAATTATAAACGAAGAATTAATAACATTTAAATGGATATTATACTGTACTAAAGGAACGACTGATTAAGGTGGGGAAGATGACAACGAAGACAACATTGTTGGTATCACAGATGGGGCATCGGTATCACAGTATGCTGGAATAACGTAGGTGGGCATCACAGTGGAATCTGCATTCTCATTGGGTTTGGATAGGTCAGGTATCACACTTCGTTTCGGAATGACAGTAAGTTTGGCATCAAAGAAGAATCAGATATCACAGCAGATCGTATAGTAGAGTCATTCATTATCACAGCGTTATTACAAGTAGGGATATTCATATCAGCGGGTTGCTAATCTGGTGATGATGATCCGTTTTCCGTGTTAGAATAGGGCAGTATGCATCCCAGGCAGAGTCTGCACAGTAAAGTTGTGAATGAAGCGATTCGGTGGCCTTCTTGGAATTTGTGCATGATAGTGCAACTGATTCGCAGGCTGACACTAAATGCTCACCGCTGCAACGGGGACAACTCATAGTTGATTTGCAGTCTTTCGACAGTTACATAATCGCCACCAAGCTTAAAAATTGCTTCGTTTTTCAATTTTTCCACAGAATCAGGAGAGGCTCATTTAACTTTTATGCACCTTTTAAAGCTTTTCGAACATTTATAATAGAAATACCATAAGGATCTATGTTCGTTGATATCACAGATTTGCTTGTTTCATATATTTTTGTTGGATCTTATGGTTTGATTTTTACTTTTAAATTAGACTTAACAATATTTGCAAATAAAACACTACTTGAAGAAGAAAGTTTGGTTTAATTACTGAATTTTTCACAGTTTTATTTGATGTTTTAATTTCTGTGTGATCAGTCGTTTTATCATCAAACTCAATAATTTTTTTTTTGGGAAAATCATTTCATTGTTTAAATACGACTTATTCAAAATATCAATTATTTTGACTTCAATCACATTTAGATTACCATAAGCTTAAAAAACATCAGCATCTTCACGTCGCCGCTTGTGGTTGTGTTCATCGATATCGTTTGTCGATATGTTTGTTGCAGCCCTGTTGTTGTCGATGATCAGCATTTCAATGGCATCCTTGGATGTTGATGACATGACGTTCCACTCCTGATCGCAAACGAGAAGGTCTCAGCTGAGTTGGTGAGCGAGACACAGGCATGTTGCCCAAATCAGACTCAATATATTTTTAATATATATTATATATATATATATAAAATATATCACAGTTTTAATTGCTAATATCACAGATTTTTTTTAGATTTACCACATAAAAAACATATAAGACCATACTTAATCAAAAGTCAATAGTACTTACGATAATAAAAAACAAAGAAACACGTAAAAATAATATCTTATAACGAAAACAACAAAGAGCGGTGAGAAAAACGTCAACTCATCAACTCGGCTTTGTATATTTTGTGATAATTGTGTATTATGTGATAATTGCACTTATCACACGAGATTTAATGTCCTGGGCCCATAACTTGTTGGAATAAAACATAAAATGTTTATTAAAAATAAATCACAAATAATAATGAAAAGTTATTAATTTGTAAAAGATGTTTGTCGTTTGGATGCGCACAAAGAACAGAAGTAAAAAGTGTATGTCTATTTTTTATAAAGTAATTCCAATGTACAGTATGTATGTGTGTATATGTGTGTGTAATTGAACTATAATAATTAGTGTGTTACCAAAGTGTACAATATCGATTATAGTTCAATTACACACACATATACACACATACATACTTTACATTGGAATTGCTTTATAAAAAATAAACATACACTTTTTACGTCTGTTCTTTGTGG
>JAAAKO020063533.1:0-10069 GCA_010015015.2 Bolitophila cinerea | reverse complement strand
TAGCAAATTGTTTTTCGGCGATCATCAAGTTCAAAGGCATTCATTGAACTTGATGATCGCCGAAAAAAATTTGCTAATTAAAAAAAAAAAAAAAATATGCATCACAGAAAAATCAAAAATACACAAAACATAATTGTATTATTAATTGCAATATCAATATCGCTCTGGTATTGTAGCGCTGATCCCACTCGATTTAATAAACCATCTAAGTTGGTTTTTATTTTTATAAATGACATCTTAGGCTCAAGGCGGATGTACCAACCCGGATACTAAGTATTTACAACTATACAATAATATTTTTGGCTAAAGAACAATTTAAAGTCTCCCATAAAATCACATACAAATTTCCATTATTCCTAGAACCGTGTTTTGGGCACAAACCACCCAAAAGTATTTCTCGGTTTTATAATTTTAAATTTCATATATTTTTTTATTTTTTATATATTTTTTAAAAATATAAAAAATGTGAACAAAATAAAATATAGGTTTCAATTAAAATTATAGGCGCAGATTTAAAAAAAAACACCCTATTCAATTTATATGTATACACGGTTCTAAGAATCTAAATTTTGCAGAATTTACTCTAAGAGAATGCTGATACAATTTAAAACATATATTTTTCATTACCCTGATGCCCGAATTTTTACTCGTTTTAATCGAGATTTTTAAAACACAATAATGCCGGATTTCCACCTAGTGGCCTAGTGGTAATTTGGGGACATTTTATTAAGTGAAAACAGTGGCGATTTACTTGGCCATTTAAATAGAAATGTTTATGAGGTGGTCATTCACGAATAAAGAACTAACATGTGGCCAATTATTTTGCGGGTTAGCCACTTGACAGTTAGTGTATTGTCAAAAATATTTGTTTTTGCATTTCCACAAAATGGCTTATTGACCATTTGGGCCATTGATATTATTGACAACTTGGCCACTAGGTGGAAATCCGGCATAAAACACGACAAAATAAAACCAAAAAAATACCGACTCTCAACTTTTGAAATTTTTCGAGAATATTTTTTAATAAAGAAGAAAAAAATGAGTTAGGAATTATTCGCGTCTAAGCTTTCAAGAGCACTTTAGTCGCCGAACCAAAGAAAACAGAAACGGCCACTGACGACAAAAAAGAAAATGGGAGAATTAAACCCGATTTACTGCTTCCCTCGCTAATTACAAGCAATTTTCGCAGCTAGCAGTGGGCTGCTGCTACCATTAAATCCACCAATGGCAGTGCCATTCAAACTGATATTCACAATCTCCAGTGCTCGCGACATTACATTTCATCGTTGAGATAAAATGCGCTGACGAAACAATGGTCACCAACGGAGAGCTAAATATAATATGTACCAATGCGATTTTATTTAAATAAACATATCCACTGTAAACACTATTTATTTATTGGAAGAGAATTTTTGAAATAATTATGACAGGAAAAAGAGGACCCAAATGATCAAAGAGAATATTATATTCCGATAGAAATTCTTTTTTAGTTGGAAAGGATAATGTATTTCTAGGCTGGAATTTAAAAAACTAAGTAGAAAGATAAGGAAAACCATCCATGATATTCCGAGTGCCTTGTTTTTAGAGCTTAATATTGGTGATGAATTTTGTTCTAACCACTCTTGGCAGATTATTTACCATTGCAGAACTGTTCAAGAGTTCAAACATAATTGGACAGTCTCCCTTCCCATCATCACCCACACTACTATTACCGTGCCTTACTTGCATTGTTTTTTTAGTCGGTTTCAAAGTTATTGTATAACCAATAAAACTAATAAAAACAGTAAAAGTAGCTGATTAAGTAGTTTTATTTCGATATAAAAAATGTTAAACGATTAAAACGAGTGAAAATACAATCATAATTATTGTAAGGGTTACCTTATTATAAAAAAAGGAAAATTGGCAAAACTGCTTAAAATGCAAATTATCAACAGAAACGTTAAATAAAACGTCAATTTTTTATCATATTTACACACATCTTTTTTAAGCTAGTCAAAGGTAGTGGTAGTTTGAATAACAAATCTATATTAAAGAAAAAGGGATTCAATAATTTTTTTATTTTTAAATAAACAGCATCATTCGATTTTGTCTCCTTATTTTTTTACCCTTAAGCACCCATTCTTTTACCAATTTATTCGATACATTTTTGGTAATTTTATAAAATCTTAAAACCATGGAAATTATGTCACCTGACAGATTCATCGCAAATTATCTTCTGCATCCTTATCATTGTAGTATATATATAAATTCCACAGGATCTACAAAATGTAGAAGGAGCGAGCACACAATGGACAATGCGACACTAACTATTATACGGAATTGATGTGATGATGATGATGAACACCTCTCTCCTTTCTGGAGTAGTGGCACAAACGAAATGTCTCTGAACGCTTCTACCAGCATTGTCTTTAAGATCTGCATATACGAGTATATAGGCAATTCTCATGCTAGAATGCAGATGCTCACGCAGTTATTTAACAATAACAATGCGAGTGCATTGTGTTTTCCGCATATTTATCGTTATGTATATTCATATGTAATGTTTAATGTACTATATATACTAATATAGTATAGTGCAGCATGCAAATTATGTGGGTGCAGGTTTTTTTGCTGTATCGTAAGTGCGATTAGCTGATTCGATTGTGAGGCAAAAGCGCGAGTATGTATGTATGTATGTGTGTTCTTTACTAGGTCTTAAACATTGTAATCAAGAAGTCATTCCGCTCGAGATTTCCATTGTTCTAGTTTCTGTACAGAGTGTGTGTGTGCCTTTGTTTCGCCAGAAGTGCGGTGTTTTTTTTTGTTTTTTAATCAATTGTATAATATGTGTGTTTGTTTGAAGGAGGAGGAGGAGAAGGAAATCCACGAGCTCCCTGCAGCAGGTCAGACTATATAAAATAATTCAGTAGGAATGTGTTTTTATCAGTTTACATCTAACTTTTCGAATATATTTTCTTATACAAATTATGCTGGCGTGCATATAGCACAAGAGCTAATCCTGCAACTGACCCTGACTGAATGCATTGAACCACGTTGCACGACTGGACCACCGACCGCAACAATGCAAACTTTGTATTGACCATCGAATATTCTATGAGCGTCCGCAATTAATTCAGCGTTGACGGCGATAATCTGAAAAAGGTGCTGAAACAATAAAAACGCTTTATTTGTATTTATGCGCATATTAAAATAGTCGCACATCTGCAAGAGAAACACGATTGCTCACCGTTAAAGACAATATTGATATTAAGATGTAAATGAGGTGTAGCGCAGCGTGCTAGCAGTTTTGTGTATATATACATAAGACGTGTCAGAGACTTCTTCTTGTATTGTTTACATTGTTGTGTGCATTAGCTCTGCTAATAACATATTAATCATATTTAATTTTGTATTCATTATTCGTGCGCATGGCACAATTTAAAGTGACAGAAGATTTAATGCGTTTTTTGTTGAATTAATTTTATGGTCACGCTAATACGAAATACAAACAAAAAACAAGAAGCTTTTTTCAAAAATAAAAATTATAATAGTCATAATTAATATGTCAGTCGGTAGGTATATTTGATGTAAGTCGCTAATAACTATGTATCGTTTTAAATTTCGTTTTAGAAATTTAGATTTATAATTTTTTTTTTCTTTTTTTCTAAGGCGTCAATTTCTTGCGGATATTCTTCGTGGAAAAAAAATATAGTATAACAAATTAGTATCTAGAGTTTTGATAAATAATAAAATGTATGTAATGTAATCCTATTATAAGGTGTTATTGAAGGCAAATAAACGGCATCGCCCTATTTTCCAAAAGGCTACGAATTTAGCGTGCTCTAAGCAATTTAATTTCGTGCACCTAAATATTCAAAACGTGCTCATAAAATTTAAAAACGTGCTCCACATTGTGTACACCAAATAATTAAAAATAGTGCACCTAAACATAAAAATGTGCTCCATAAATTATGGAACAGAAAATTCAAATATGTCCACCTTATAATTCAATTTTGTGCAAAAGACTTAAATAAATTATGCACCATAATTACCATTTTGTTGAATTTAGCACCCTTTTTTTAGGAATACTTTTGGTACTCAATTTTTTTTTAACCCCTTTCCAAAATACTGTCGAAACCGCGCCTGCATCTTTAGGGACCTACGGTGTCTCTCGATTGGCCGAATTTCGATTGGCCTAATCTAAATTTGCTAAATCATAATTGGCCGGATGTCGATTTGCTGAATGTAAAACTTGTGAATAATCTTATGTCGGCCAATTGTATTAGTCGGCCATTCGTGATTCGGCCAATTTTATCATTCGGCCAATATATATTCGGCCAATTGCAAAATTCGGCCCAATGTTCGACTAATCATTTGTTTTAGGTATTCGGCAAATCCTAGTACATGGGAGACCTATATGGACTTCATCAATATTCCGTTATATGCTGTGGTTTGTTTAGTGAAATATATATAGGTAATGTGCTTATTGATGGTCGCTGTGGCGTAATCGGCTGTTACGTCTAACCATAGAGAACGTGGCTAAAAGCCCGGGTAGACATGGATTTTTCAAACAAAAAACATGTGCTGTTATTCTTGGTTTGATTTCACGTCCTTGCGTCGAAGAGTTGGCTAGGGTTCCCTAATTCTGTCTTAGTTTTGACAAAATATACATCGACATAAACCCGAAAAATCCGGGATGAAAACAAAAATGTATTTAATATATTTCTATTAACTTCACTTCCTTACAATTACATTACATTCTGATTCTTGTTGCAACAAATTCGACATGGCGATGGCGCAAAAAACTTGGCTTAATAAGTGTTATTCGGACTCTTCTCCAGTGGAAGCAACCGTGGTTTGCTAAATTCCGCACAAGCCATATGAGCACCAAAGACGACGATGCGCAGTGGACGCCCAAAAGAGCCGCTTACCGACAAAAAAGTGCTTGAAATAATTTTGAATGACCGTAAAATGAACTTGTAAGAGTTAGCTGATACTCTAAATATATCATAGGAACGTTTTGGACATATCTCGAGCATAAGTATTTGTGCATGCGTAAGCTCTGCGCAAAATGAGCAGTGTTTATTAGAGCTGTTCAACTTTAATAAAAGTAAATTTTTGCCATATGTAACAATTGATTAAACAAGTGTCCACTACACTACATTTCAAAGGCCGAACCCATTCCAAAGCGTAGAAAAACGCAACAGTCGGCTAGCAAGGTTATGGCGTCGGTATTTTAGAACGCACGTGGAATAAATTTCATCGACTACCCAGAAAAAGGAAAAACAATCAACTGCGACTATAACATTGTATATTGTTGAAGCGGTTTAAGTCCGAATATGCCAAGAAACGCCCCACTTGGCGAAGAAAAAAGTGCAGTTTCACAAGTTGCTGAATACGATGTCTAAAATCCATAATTTGGCTACGAATTGCTTCCTCATCCACCGTTTTCTTTAGATCTCTAGATCATTTTCATCGGTAACAAGTCAAGGGCCAAGATTTAGCTCGATTGGATGACAGGAAGTCGGTTAATTAGGCCGCATTTGAACTCGCACAAGCAAGCAAGCAAGATCATATACACGCAAAACTAATATAGAGAATTTATAAAGACAAATGTTAGTCAATAATACTAGATAAAATTAAATATATGCATTTTCATATGGTATAAATATAACGGTGATATGATATTATAGGCGCACAGAAATGCAATAACAAAACAAACACAAACTAAAAACATAACTTTAGACACTTACATGCGCTTGCGCATGCGCAATTGCGCGTATTGCAAATACTGTAATAAATTTATTATATTATCAATTAGCCGTTTTACGTCTCGTTGTAAATTTGTTTATTTTACACAGATTGCTTAGAGCTAATAGTGATTGTTTATGTATATCTCGTTTGCTTGTTGTACGGAAAAATGTCTTATTTTGTGCAATATACAACAACAACAAGAACAGAACTATGAACCATCAACAACCTATTGTAATTTGTCCTCACCATCGTGAGGTATCGCAGGAGAGTGATGGGCATACGCATCGCTTTGCGGTATCTTATTTTAAAAAGTCATGTTTGCATTTCTAGCGAATTATAAGTTTTGTTTTCACATGTGTTTAAAATATAAAAGCAAAATAGATCCGTAGATCTATTGTTGATGACCCAATCACCCAATTGTATTTATAATAATAATAAAAAACATTTTAACTCATATAACTTACTTTTGGGGTTGTTAAAAATCCGTCACCTCGATGAAACCTAGATAACATAAATCTCTTATTTGAAGATTTAACTTTACCGCTTACAGAATATAGTAATATAGTAATTTCTACAATTGGTGTATCTAGCGGTACCCTTCAACACCAATTCTTAAAAGGTTTGGAAAACTAAGGATACCCCTACTTCAATTAGAGGTGTAAGCCGGCCAGCCGTAGCTGGCTGGCTGCCAAAAAATGTTATAGTTCGGCGGCCGATTGGCTAGACTTTTTATAAAAATGGCCAGCTAAAACTGGCGCTATACTAGAAATATTTTTTTTTTTATTTTTCGCTTAGTAGTAAATGTTTGTAATGTCATGTTAGAGGAAATTTTCAAAAATTGTTTATCCAAAAATATTCGTGTTCTTATTAAATATATTTTTTGGAATTTTTGGAATTTCGTAGCTTTTATTAATTATCCCATACCAGAAAATAAAGGTCTAACAAAAGCTCTTACCTACAATGTCAAATTTAAACGTATCT
The DNA here is from genome assembly GCA_010015015.2 of Bolitophila cinerea. NCBI lineage: Eukaryota > Metazoa > Arthropoda > Insecta > Diptera > Mycetophilidae > Bolitophila > Bolitophila cinerea. Next base: position 3,355 of record JAAAKO020063533.1, on the reverse strand, counting down.
TTATAAACCAATTTACGCACCGCACTAATTTAAATATATATTTTTTAAAAATGATAATTGAAATACCCTTACCTAAATTTCGTAGTGATATTTAAATCTTAAATGGATTTGACCAAATATTTATTACAGTGCTAAATTTTTCCATCTGTAAATCACAAACTTTAACTACATAAGCTGAAAAAAAATCATTTTTGTCTCAATATCAAATTTATTTTATTACAAAATGTGCCATAATAATAGAAAAATCACATTATTTTTGGCAGATATGTAATATTTATGCTTTGTAAAAATATGCACTAGACGAAATATTTTTTTATAACAAGGTTTTTTTAAATTTTAAACCTATTTTTTTGTAGAAAAAAACAAAATATTTTGGATTTATTTTTTTAGTTTTAGTTCATTTTATTATTTTGAGAAATATTTTTTTTGGTGGAATGGATTTAAATTATTTTGTAACTTTTTAAAATTTTTATGTGCACGTGTATTTTTTTATTTATTATAACTTTTTTTTGTAAAACAACAATTTTTTGGGCTCAATTTTTTTGTTAGCAAAAACTATCTCATTATCATATATAATTAAAAGCACATGTTCACTTAAAATGCTTCAATTTATGTGTACACAATATCAAAATAACATCGGGCTCCTCATGAAATCTTAAGCAGCCTCCATTGCCTGGAATTATAATCATAATATCGAGATTCAATAATAATTCGACAATTTATTGGATTTGTATTGTTTGTCCTTTCAAACAGATCCACTGAGTGGTACCACAAAAACAACAACAACAAAAGCATTCGTATTTCCGATCACCTTAAGCACGCATAATTTATGGTGCTCTCTCAGTCACTTGAACATGAAATGAAATGTTTTATATTCTCTTCATTCGTTCATATGCTAATTTTATTTTGTATATTTTTGAGAGACGAAAAAAAACGCTTTGTGATATTTATATAATAATAATAATAATATATCTAGAGCTTATACACCGTGCGATCATTTAATTCATGAATGTGTGTTAACAATGAAATGTATTGCTCGTTTTGCTGATATTTAAAAGACCATTGATTTGGTTATGACATTACGTTCGTTCCAAACGAGAACCGATAATGCGTTTTATTTTATTTTATTCTGTGTATTATGCTAAATTTGGAATTGTAAAGATGAGTGTGGAGCATTGAACTTGACTTTATCGACGAGCCACAGAACAGAGTGCTTGCATAACAACACTTTTGAAACGGTTCATTGATTCTTACCAATGATGCAATAGGTGTTAGACCAGCATGCGTTGTTTACAGTTCGATGTTACATCTTTTGAATTGGGAATTTTAACTGTAGTCTATACGGTTTATAAGAACCTTGCTAAAATATTTATATTCGCGGAATAAGTGATTTAGATATTGCTATATAGTAAATGTGTTTTACATATAGTCGGGTTATGGGTTATTTTAAGTAAAACAAGCAAGAAATAGGACAAAAGTAAACAATAAATTGAAAAAACAAACTCAACTAAAAACCGGCTGTCATGTAACATCCAATTTTCCCTTACATTTTACACCCTATTTTTGTCCTTTTTATGGAAAACCATTAAACCTTATTTTGGGTTTTTAAAGGAAAAAAACTTTAATGGGAAGTGGGTCGATGATTGGACTAAATTAAAAAAAAATTCAAATAAAAGGTTATAACAAAAGAAGTATTTTTTAAAAACCTAATCTTTAAAAAAAAAAAAAAAAATATTTTGTTTTAATTTTTTCCCATGGATTAAGCATTTTGCGTACAAAGAAAAAATATATTTTTGAGCATTTCTTATATTTAGATGTAAAAAAATATAAAGTTAAATCATAGTAATTGAATAGTAATTTGGTAGCGTGGCATATAGGACTTGGTCGTAAAAAGCGGACATCCAAGAATTACATTTGAATAACAGGATACTCTGTCGAATCTTTTTAAATTTACGACAAAACGAGTACACGAATTTAACGCCACATTTAACTTGCTTTTGGAATCCTGATCAATTCAGCCAAAAATAGTGTCTCCATATGTAAAAATTAGAATAAGCAGAGATTTAAAAAAACTAAGACGTGTCTATTTTGGCAGAATATTAGAGATTTTCCATAATCTTCGAAGACCACCGTAGACATGTCCACAAAAATGATTAATATGATCTGACCAATCAAAACCGACTGTTAAATTACACTCAGATTTTTTTTATTTTTTTTCTGTATGTTATTACATTGTTTAACACTAGATGAGGCCAAAAATTAGATGGTGCTGAACGTCTAGATATTAGTAAAGCTTTCGTTTTGAGTGGATTTAGCAAAATATTGTTTTTAAAAGACTCTATCTAAATCAAAATTATCCTTATTTATTGTATTTATCATATCAGATACTGGTGTGCTCATTTGTAGGTGAACGTCTTCAGCAAACATTCACAGAAATTAATTGAAGAAGGTATAAATCATTTCTAAATAGTGCAAACAGTAATGGACCAAGTATGGATCCCTGAGGGACTCCCCTAAAATTTTCCACCAAATCTGAGCTCTGCCCGCACACGAAACTTGTTGGAAACTATTCAGTAGATATGATTTAATAAAATTGGCTGCAGAAGCAGAGAAACCAAAAAAATCCGAAGTTTTTAGATCAACTTATCAAGGTCAACACTATCAAATTCCTTCTTAAAATCAAGAAAAATGAGAAGACTATTATGATTAGCTTCTGTGTTTTGTCTGATAATCTCGGGAATTTTCAATAACACTGTAGTTGAGAAGCTCGAAAACCTGACTGGCTATCGGTCAGCAAATTGAAACTCATAATGTGGTCGTTTACTTGCTCCTTAAAAATAAATTCAAGTGCCTTAGACAAAGATGGAAGTATACTGATTGGACGATAATCCTGTACTCCTTTCGGTACAGATATTTTAGGAATTGGAATTATTTTAGAGACTTTCCATGATTTAAAAAATATAGATAATGTTAAAATTACTGGCAATAAAATGTTGATTAATTTATTTTGGGATAGCATTTGACTTGATTTGCATAACTGAATTTCTCATTTCACCAGGGAAAACATTATGGAAATAAAAATTGGTTTCGGTATTTTCAGTTTTACCATAGACTTTAATATATAGACTCGAAATGTACTAGTTTTTTTATGTAATTAACATCTCTTTAACTCGAGGCAGAATTTTAGTTATTTTTGTCGTCAACCGATGGCACGTACATTTTAAAAATTCAAATATTATTTATCATTACAAAAATATAACCTAATTTCTTCTCTAGAGAATTATTGCTCTTAGGTTTTAACCGAAACCTATTTTAATTTCCATAATGTGAAGTGAGTAATTTAGTTATGAGAATC
>JAAAKO020063522.1:0-10069 GCA_010015015.2 Bolitophila cinerea | reverse complement strand
TAATGGACACCAAATTGATGGACACCAAATTGTAGAAATTAAATTGTAGAAACCAAATTGTAGAAACACAATTGTAGACACCAAATTGTAGACACCAAATTGATGGACACCAATTTGTAGACACTAAATTGTAGACACCAAAATGATGGACACCAAATTGTAGAAATCAAATTGTAGAAACCAAATTGTAGACACCAAATTGATGGACACCAAATTGTAGACACCAAATTGCAAACACTTAATTATACAAAACCAAAATGTTGACACCAAATTGTAGATACCAAATTGATGGACACCAAATTGATAAACAGCAAAATGTAGACTCCAAATTGTAGACACCAAATTGGTGGACACCAAAATGATGGACACCAAATTGATGGACACCAAATTCATGGACACTAAATTGCAGACACCAAATTGTAGAAATCCAATTGTAACATAGGCACCAAATTGTCGCAGACGCCAAATTGTTAGACTCCAAATTGTAGACTTCTAATCGTCCGTATACCCGCAAGGATACGTTGTCAATAACGGGCTCAGAGCGTCAGGTAATGAAATAAATGCCTGTATGTAGCCCTGCAATTATTGGATCTCATCATGTGATCAATCATGATCAATCCATGTGTGCAACCTTCTATACATATATTATCGTATTTTTGTGATTTATTCAATTCCCACAGGAGACCAGAAACAATTAAGGTTTTTAAATATTAAAAGTATTGTTTTTTCAGATCAGTTTTTTACGGTATCCGGCTGTTTCGGCGCCTACATTTCGGCGCGCACATTTTGGCGCGTGCAAATATGATGTATAATGGCTTAAAAATGTTGTGGTCATGGAGTACTATTCTACTTTCCAAAATCCGCCTTTTATAGGATTGTTATTGTAAAACAAAAATGTGATGTCGTCGGCATCACGTTTCCTTCCATAAACATTTTGTGTCATAGAATACTATTCTACTACGCGGAATCGTTTTTGTGTGCGCGCCGAAATGCTACGCACCGAAAGTGCTCGCCGAAGAGTGGGCGCCCAAATGTACGCGACGAAGTGTGGGCGCCGAAACAGCCGCAAACCGTTTTTCACTACTCAAAATGGACCAGATTTGATTTTTTGACGAATTTATGTTAATGCCAAAAGGTAGGTAGTTTTCAATCATATAAAAAACGGTAGGATACCATAAAGCCCACGGCAATATAAGGTCCTTGGGTCTTATGACATTTCACCGAAAATCGTGACCGAGATCAGCCCCACTACATTGTAAATAAATTTTACTGGATACATATGAAAAAGATAAAATATTTATTACACGCACACATTTTTATTAGAAAGCTACAAAAGTGTAGTTCTTTTAAATCGCACTTACAAAAAACTGATATCAAGAAAACATCGCAAGAAGATTACAGAGATCTTGTGTACTAACTTTATATGTATGTGTGTTTGTGTATAATCCTATAAGTACAACTAATATGATATCAAAAACAAACACGAATACAATCTCTTCTGATAAGCTATTTGTCGAAAGTGTCGCTCGCTGAGATATGAAATGCCTAATTTACAGCATGAACAAAAGAAAACAAAAACACTTACGATTGCGGTGCGATTCTGCCATTTCTTGTAGTTTTGCCAGATGTACTGATCCAGCGTGATGTTCGGTATGGTGATTGGATTGAAAGGGCTGGTCCGGACGTAGCCACCTTCAGGCGTATGCACGCTAAACTTGTCCATAGGGAAGTGTTCGAAATTCTGTTTGCGTGACGATGAAGTAGTGATCGCGCGGACTGCTCCGGTTGTGCTCTGCTGTTGGACACCCATCACGGATGCCGCAGTCAGGCGACTCGTGATGGACACACCGCTTCGAATCATGGTCTTGCACTTCACTGCGCGGGAGAACAGTTTCGATTATCAAGAACTTGTCGAGAATAGAGGTATTGTCAAGTATCGTCAAGTATCGTTAAGTATCGTCAAGTATTGTCAAGTATCGTCAAGTTTCGAATATTCTCGCAGATCACTGACCCAATACGATCCGGTAAATGATTTTGCGTCACTGCCTCCTGTGATATCTTAAAAGTGTATATTTAAATGCAAACACACACACACACAAAATAACTTATAATAAAACGAGCGATAAAAACGAACAACAAAAACAAGTGGCCGGCTGATGTTGATCGCACTTTAGACTTTTGCTGCGCGATCCGTTGGATGAAACGTTAATTTTTAATTTGTATGCTCTGCGATTGCGTTCCGATGGCCTCGACGGTGCTATCTCAACTAAACTCGAAACTCGAGAGTTGACAATTGAGACTCGACTAGCAGCGATCAGCGAACCGCAATTAAACAGAATTTGTATATATGAATGCGTATACTTTTTATATGTAGGTATAGTTTGTATAGATAATATTTTGGAGAGGGAGAGAGCTATTCATTTCATTCGGGTCGTCGGGAATTGCGTCCGTCGTGTCTGGTTAAAAAAAACTGGGTCTTCGGAACACATATGTTGTTGTTCTTGTAACCACAACTTGCGTGCAGCGTGTCGACGAAATGCAACTGACTGTACCGTTTTATGTTGTTGTTTTCCTGTGCGTGTGTATTATATATTATATATATATATATTATATATTATATTGTATGCATTGTATTTATATATGTAAATATATGGTGTAAGCGCACGCGTGAATAAAAAAGTAAAACCTTTATGTAATTTATTATATGTATACAGGGTGTCCCGTAACTCAACGTCATAAATTGGAGGGAAGATAGAACACATCATGAGTGAGCAGAAAATCGAAACATGACGTTAGAAAAATATAGGTAGTTGTCCAAAATGTGAGTATTTTCCACATACTTTGACCATCCCCAAACTCATATTGGAAGAGATTGGGTAAAATTTAATGATGTTATTAATTTTAACAAAAAACAATTCGATACAATTATTTGTTTTATTATTTTTCTTTCAAATGAAGAAGTTTCATACAAACTCTAAATGTCAAATATATCGAGAACTATCGATATTTTACTAAAGGCATGTTTCGATTTTCTGCTCAGTCATGATGTGTTCTATCTGGCCTCCAATTTATGACGTTGATTTACGGGACATCCTGTATATACTCGTATATACACCCCTGTACAGCAGACAACTCTATCTAAATTCAGAGTTTTATAAATCCGATCAAATTCCGAGAAATTCTTATCTACATTTCTCGAAATTATACGCAATTTAGACAATTAAAAATAACTTGATTTTTTTTTTTGCTTTATATTTTGTAGCAATGTTTTCCTTGTTTTTGCTTGTTGTTTTAATTCGACATCCCATTTACACCAAAGAGGACTTAAAAAAAATACGTTCTTTATGTATTACTTTTTTAGATTATCGATGAACTTTTTCTAATATATTTTATATATAGAACTATTTTCGAGCTAGATTCGAGACATTTCTTATTTCTCGAAATTATATCTGTTTTCTATTGGAGAAAGTGGGCGACAATATGCGGTCATTTTTTAGCCGGATTTGTCAGCTAAAAACGAGGATAATCATATGAAATTGAAAATAAAAAAATCTATTTAACGTCTAAAAACAAGGATAAAACACGCCACCTACAGTACGTGCTAGTCGCCAATAGATAGATTTGACCTGTCAAACATTTTAAGACCGCGGACTGTTTTCGGTCCGTTCGGACGCAACTATATTTAGTGTACATAAATGAATTTTCGCCCAGGGACGTACAATATTGTACATGTACATTCATTTTGAACCATTTTTTTTAAGTAGGTACGTTTTGGACCAATATTTTATGTACGTTTGTCCGGGCTGTTTTTTATGTTAGGTTATGTTCGCCCGGGACGTTCATTTACATGCTGAATGGACCAAACCTCGGACCAAACTGCAACTGTAATCGAAAAACAAGGAAAAAGCTGCGATTTAATCTTGATTTCTCAAATAAATTTCGATTATAACTGTTTTCGAACTAGATTCGAATTAAATCTTCATTTCTCTAGTTTTATCTCGATAATAATCGGATTCTCGATTTCTCAAGCGTTTTTTTTTCTATAGTTGTTTCAGAGTTGTGCGAATCCGAGTTCTTGCTATTTTAAAACAAGAATCCGAGAGTCCTCATTATTATTCGGGTATACATGGATGGCCTCGTGCTGGCACGCAAAATGCTCGCGTGCAATGCGCGTGTGTCCGTGACCTTTATTGCGTGTGCCAGAAGAGACATGACGACCCACGTCACGTTCTACTTGCACGGGATAAAGGAACAGGCGTTCATAATAATTTGCTCATCATATTTCTATATATTTTTTCATTTCACAATCGCAACCACGATATAGGACAAAAGAAAATTGCGTGTCGCATCCACACATCGCAGCGCATCGCCGCGTTGCGTCAAATCGTCATGCGCGGACACGGATATTCTCATATTAGGTTAGGATTTAGAGGAGTTGAGGATTTTCTGCTGCTTCTGCTTCTGCGTTCTGCTGCTGCTGCGGTCTTGTCTTGCAGTGGTGGTGGGTGTGTCGTGTGTGTGTGTGTGCTCCCGGCGTGTGTGTGTGTGTGGTGTTGCGCGCACACACGCAATAAAGAGCCACAATAAATGTACCCAAAGTAAAAGGCGCTCATAATAATAACGCACACAAACATAATATGTGTGCGAACGTGCAAACTGAACAAACATCGCCGCGCGCTCGTTGAAAAAGCACACACACACGATGCACACGATTTTAAGCAAAAATAGTTTACACAAAGTGAACAGGAGCACATAAGCAGGCAACTTCACGCAATGTCGACCGAGCTAGCTTGGCCTTGTCCATTATTTTATTTGTGTTTTCTTTTCCCACTTGTAAATAAAATCTTGTTCTCATTTCCATAATGGCGTCTGGCGTGTGCGTGTGTGTGCTCACATCTCACTCAAATTACAAAATTCCGTAGCCAGACATCATAATTCCGAAGATGTAAAATGTACATGTCGGATGGCGCACATGGCGAGAAATATTATTATTATTATTTTTCGCTTGTTGTTTACCAGAGAATCGCTCATCTCACATGCGAACATTTATGCGTTCCTGATGCAGAGTGCTGAAGCAAGTTCGTGTGCACCGTCACCGGCCGTCGACGCATCCGTGTCAGTTGGGAAATTATTGTTGGGAATTTTTGGGATGCGTGTGTGTGCGGTGAGAGAAACGTCATCATTGCCGTGTTTTATTTGACAGTGTTCATTTTATTGCAGCTTATTTGCATGTAAAAATTAACTAATTTAAAATTCTGCCTACTGCTAATTTCGATTTTTTAAAACTGTCATTTAAAATAAATTCAGTGGATTCTTTAGGCTCGTTAATATACTTGTTTATATTTTTTCCTAAACTTTATTTTTCTTTTCCTATCGGGCTCCTTTAAAAGGAATGAGGAATGAAAATTGTGGAATTAACAAATTTAGACTCACTACTGTCAAAAATATTATTTAACCTCATTTTTTTGTATATATGTATGTTTTATGCATGGATTGGACCAGTTTTACGGACTTATAATTATAAGTTTTAATTGTATATATTATAAACTAGTGCTTTTGCACTCTATACTTTTGTTAAAAATTGTTGTTGTAAATGAATAAACAAATAAAAAAATATATATTTAACTGACTTGTAATAAACATCTCATTAATTCGAGGCAGTATTTTAGTTATTGTTATCGTCAACAGATGGCTTATTTACGCACCCATAACGTATGTGCAGTTTAGTTTTTAGTGCCAGGGGAATTTTTCTTCCCACCTCTCTCATAAGAAAAAGGAAATGAACCCCTTAGTAGTGAGAGGGTTCAAAGATTTGGTAAAAATATAGAAAAAATAAATTCGGAGCGTCCCAGAAAGTGTGCTATCTATAATCTAAAAATAAAATGGGAATCGGACCCCCCATTCAGAAGATATTCGAAAAAACGTCATATTTCATATAATTTGCTGTAGGGGGAGGAAAGGGGAGAGGGAAGGGGTCGAAAAAAGGATGCCATTATTTTGTAAAAGACCAAACCTAAACAGCCCTTTAGAATTTACAGCCGTGGACACCCTTTATAGGGCAGTGTAAGCCTAATATGGTTTAAGGCCATTTAAACCATAGTTCGTGGTCGGCTGACTCACACAAAATTGAACCAAATCAAACAAATATATAGAAAAAATATATATTTTGGCAATGGGGGTCTACGGCCTCAAAAAAGGGCTGTTAAGAAGGTTTGACATTTTGAAGAAAATGGCATAATTTATTTCGTTTTCCCCCTCCCTCTCCTCTCTCTATGTCAAATTGTATGAAATATGACGTTTTTTAATATCTCCTGAATAGGGGGTTAGATTTCTTCCTTTTATTTTTATATTATTTATATTTTAAATACATTTAATTAAATACCAAATACACTTACTATACTTCCCGGAACGCTTCTAAATATTTATTTTTTATTTTTTTACCAAATCTCCCCTTTAAGGGGTTCATTTCCTAAACATAAAATGTTGTTTTTCGGTGTTTGAGGGGTTCCTCTTCGAATCCTCAGCCGTTTTGTATGCTAATAAAAGTTTATATTAGTTTTTCCTAGACTTTTCTTTTATTTCCTATTGGGCTCCTTCAGTGGAATTGAAATTTGGACACTATATGCTGTCAAAAAATTTATTTAACCTCATTTTTTGTATCTCTCTGTCTGTGTTAACTTTTGCATCAACATGTACACATAACCTCATCAAATAACACTTGTTTGATAGATCGGTGTCCAAACCCCTTCACGAAAACAGCGCCTTTAGTGAGCATTAAGGATCTTTATAACCAACAAATGTGTAAGAAAAAGAACACAAATTGATTTAATTTATTTGGTTGCGTACTGTTAACCTTAGTGTGTTTTTTGACAGAGAAATTAATTCGATTCGAAATAAACAAACAAAATGCACCTAATATCGTCGTTATCTTGAGTATACGCAGCATCAGCAGCAGCACAAGTTTATGCTTTCCTGCTATACGTTCGGATTGGGAACTGCGCTAGTTTGCGTTCCCTCTTGTGCGTGTGCGCAACGCTTTTTTGAGGCACAGGCACAGTGACACACACACGGCATCGCCGCATCGCTTCATCACGCACCATCCACAAACGGAATACGGAAATGCAGCGGCGTTCTCTGCTTTTCCTCTGGGTTTTATGGAAGCCTGGCTGAACAGTCCACTTTTTGCGAATATTTTCGAAGACGCCGCCGCCGCTGATTCCCAGCAGGGCAGAGAGTGGATGGTACACTTTTCTGAATGCTTGGTTGAATTTAGGCGATACCTGTAGAATGGTGAGATTATATAATAACGAGGCAGAGTGTTCTGTTGTGGTCACTGATGTACACAGAAGAGAAATGAGTCATTTTTAGATTCTTCCTCCTGTTTCCACTATCCTTATTTAATTTATATTTAATAAAACCTGGAAAAATGTTTTCCACTTGCATATATTACATCTAGAATTATAACAGAGCCACCACGAATTCGCCATTCGGAATACACACTCGCACCAGTTATGCTGCCCTGATGCTCTACCGGCTTGCCTGCGGGTGGTATGGAATGCGCATGTCTGGACATGTCGCTACAAGCTATATATGACACATCACACACTATCAGTCTGGATTCCACAAATCCCACACACACTCGCTGCGTTCCTGGTGTGTAAATATTTTGCATTCTATGTATGAGTATGATGACGCTGTCTGTTCCCCAGGATATATATTATGATGACTTGTGTGTATGTGTGTGCGTGTGTTTGCCTGATGATGTTGGCTCCCATATATGTTTTCCTGGTCGCATGCAAGAAAATAGTCCAAATCGGGCAATCCAATTTAAACGCGATTGCCGCCGGGAGCTTGGAGTTTTTTTATAAGCTTAGACATCAAATTATTATGTATTTTAATGTTTTATTCAATATTAAATAAGCGTGTGTATGTATATTTTATTTATACATTTAACAGGAACGCGATGAGACAACGAAGCTCGTACCACACGTACAGAGAACAACGCAGCCATTCCAAAAAAGGACTTTTCTTCTCACACGATTTACCCTTCTCAAACTGTGGCCACTTCAGCTGCGCTGTAGCATGATGACCTGTTACATTTCGAGAGAGTTTCGTAACCCTTCATTCAGAGGCGACCACCGCGCGCATAGTACATACATACATACATAATAATATAATACATAATAATAATATATAATATTTTAATATATATTATATAAATTAATGTTTGCATAAAACGGTCCATATGATCTCTTCTTGGTCCTTGGTTCCTATTACAAAACAGACGGTAGATCTGTAGCGCGCGTGTGTGTGTCCGTACATGCCTGCGATGCGCGATGCCTCCATCTGTGAAAACGGCTGAATCCTGGCAGCCTGGTAAATTATTCCGTGAAATGTAATACTTTCTCTGGCGACCGCACGCACACGTTCTCTCGTGTGGGTCCTTTTAATACTTGTTCGGTCATATATAGAGGGAATGTGTTTTTGGCGCACCGGATGTGTTGACCACACTCGTCAGACATGATATATTTTCCTTGGGATCGCTTTTAGACCCCGCGGGGACCGATAGACTATTACGTGCTTTCATGACCGATTCTTTTGAGTACTTATACCTATGCAACTAATACATCATATTAGTAGGACCTCCATAGACCATAACAAACCCACCATAGACCATACCAGAACCACCATAGACTATACCAGTACTACCACCATAGACCATACCAGGACCACCATAGACTATAAAAGGACCACCATAGACTATAAAAGGACCACCATAGACTATAAAAGTACCACCACCATAGACTATAAAAGGACCACCATAGACCATACCAGGACCACTTTTTTGGTCCCTGAAGACTTACTTTCTCAGACCTTTACGGCGTGAATGTAAAACGTGTCATCCTGACCCGAGAATATAAATACCATTTGTCCGATAGTCTTTTGGCCAAAACTCATTTTGTTAAACTGGCCCAAAAAGTCGGAAGAGCTATATTTGGCCTAGCATTTGGCCAAAAAAATCGTTTCGTCGAGAGTTTATTATACATACAGCATTTTTTCGATTAGGTCGCTTTTGGCCTAAACCCTTTTAGCCGCCAGAGTGGCCCAAAGTGTCGAAATAGCTATATTTGGTCTCGCATTTGTCCAAACAAGCCGATTGGATGAGAGATTATCATGCATTTGGCCGAATGACCGTTTGGCCGAAAATCCATTTGGTATATATAGATATAGATCATTTCGCATAGAAATATACAATTGATTGGCCGAATAAAGATAATTTCAATTTAATTCAATTGATTGCTATTAATTATTTCCCTTTAATAATTATAGATCCCAAGCCACTACTCCTCTGGCTGAAATGGAACGGAAAAGGATCCGAATAAGCCTCTTTCTCATATCGAACCGGAACCTGCCATTATTGGCATCTCCCAATACTTCAGGAGAACGGATATCCAAAATCGCATAAACGAACTTCACACTTAAAATGGGATACTTAATTGATACTTGCAGACACGAAAGATCCGTCTCCAAAGTACCTAACAAAAATGTTTCCTCATTTTTAATTAACTGTGTTAGGCGTAAGTTAACACTGACAAACATCTTCCATCTTCACAAAACCGTTTATACAGATAGGGGATATTCAACATGGAAAACGAGACACTAGAAAAGAAAGCACTCTACCTCTGTGTAAATGCCCGTCTATACACAGCAGCAGATCGAAATGTCTGGGATCACCCTTCATTTCAATCGCTGCATATAAATGAATCAAAACTCTCGCAAACTTCATCGAGAGATCAAAATGGTTCACGGAAGTTTACTCAAACGGATTGAATTATAAACTAGAAGAAATCCCGTCCTCTTATAAATCTATATCCATATATGTAAAAGGTCCTTCCCGAACAGCCAGTGACAACAACTTGACAAATCCATGCGGGTGTTTTTAGAAATCGGATGAGCTACGCACTATCGATAAATCCGTAATGCGAACTCCAAATTTAACAGGTCGGCTGAAAAGTTCGTATCGTTTCTATGAGAGGGCGCCACTAGTACAAAATCCATTTTGTTTTCA
>JAAAKO020063511.1:0-10071 GCA_010015015.2 Bolitophila cinerea | reverse complement strand
AAAACAATTTAACGTAAAGTAATTAATATATTAAATATACAATTAAACTGTCATAATTACGAAATTCTTGGTTTTTGATAGGTAAGTTAAACTGTCCTTAATACGAAACAATCGATCAATTGTCCGATCGATCGATTGTCCATTCGATAAATTGTCCTTTCGATGAATTGTCCATTAGTGAATTGTTTATTTGATGAATTGTGTTTCGACGAATTGACCATTCGATCAATTGTCCATTGTTTTCGATTAATTGTTTTCGACGAATTGTCAGTAAAGCGCCAAATATGTCATGTTTTGTTTCAAAAAATTAATAAAATTTTCAATTTTTAATGTATTTTATAACTTTTCACATTTACCACAATATGTAGGTTTAATGGTTATATAGAGATCAATAAATATGGATAGGGATATATCCTTACGCAAGGAAAACGGTAAATAATATAATATAATATTATAATTTAATTAAGTTAATAATAAATTATAATTTATACGGAATATTTCTCAATCTTCAAACCTTTTGCCAATTCCTTAAAAAAACGTACAATGGACAAGAGGATTATTAATTTTAAATTTATACTATATGAATTATCACAATTTACTCTCCTTTTATATTATTGTATTATGCTGGCAAAATGTCCTTCAATATTTTTTTACTATCCGACATATTTTTTAAGCGTGAATTGAATATTGAATTTATAACACCAAATAGATATACTATAAAGGCGCACACATTTTTCAACGCTTCTATACCTAGTCAACTGCAATAAAGGACAATAAATCTAATTTCAAAGAAGCTTTTTGTGCAGTGGTTAAAGAGATACAATCGCATTATGCCACAGGGTGTTTGGTTGTGCCAAAACATCAATGCAAAATATTATTTTTATTATATATATTTTTTGTTTCCAAAATAGGCATTTTTGCCATTAAGAGTTCAAAAAAATTTAAAGAAAATTATTAAACATTTATGTGGAGATTTTGGAGTTAAAATAAGAGGTATTAAATTCCAACGCAAAAATCTCCTCATATTTTTACATTTTTTTTTTAATAAATAATAATAAAAAATTAAATTATTGATGATGATATTTATAAAATTTTAGTAAATAATATTTTTATTTATTTAAAATAGAATACTATTACTATTCTTTACCACTAAACTCTTAAATGTTTATTAGAATCTAACAAACGTAGAACAATATCAAGAATATAACTTTAAATCATATACCACACATAAAAGTCCAGATCAATAAATCCGGATTAAATCTTATGAACCACCCATCGACTTCTAAATATAGAACACAATTACCCATAAAAAAACGTAATACCGCAATCTTGAATGGGACACATATGTGTGCCCATGGCAAATTGATAAGGAATTAAGAAAGTGAAGTGTGAAATTGAAAATCCACGCAAAACGTGTGCCGTATAAAAGGGATGCGAATTGCGGTAATATTCACAGTCAGTGTGTCACAGCTATTCCAAACGGTTCATTTGTCGTTGTCGTTCTTCTCAACAAGTTCTACTATATATACAGTTATTTTACCTTATATATACATTCCGAAAAAAGAGCTTTGCGGTTCTATACACTTCATCAAAAGTTTTGATTTTAAAGTTTTCCTTTGATCCCCCGAAAAAGTTTGTGCTGATGGTTAAGCAAACAATGCACCCGAGTTGTTGGCGCTCATCGGCAGTCTTGGTATTTTTACTTGGTGTGTGTGTTAACAGTTATTTTGTGCAGCCGGACAATCGAGACCTTGATAATCCGTGGGCGCATAGAGCTTCGGAACGTCGTGCTGATTGTGTGGTCCGAGATCGAGCTGGCAGATGCCATCAGGCTGATGTTTCGGATCAACACCGGCGGTCTTCACGATTAGTACGTTCTGACGGAGATCGTATTGAAGAAAACACGTGGCGGCGTCAGTCTGCGAGAAATCAACGAGACGTGCAGCGTAATGAAAACCACGAATCTAGCCGTCGCACAGAAGAACAGTATTTAAGTAGTTCTGCTCCCAGGCAAGATGCTAGAGATGTTCGCCGTTCGCGTGTTGGAAGTGACAATTCAGACCGCCGGGAAGATCCCTTTCAGCGAGTGGATCGTCCTAACACAGACGGAAATGGGTTCAGCCGTATCCAAGAAAAAAGCTCAATAAACGAACGAGATCGAGTTGTCGTGTTGACCAACCGAAACAGTCGGAATAGAGAAAATATTTCAATTGACCGGAAAATCCGTCAAACAGACCGAAATAGTGTTAGGTATAGAGTGGAACGCCAGACTGGAGAAACTAGATATACCTCTCAAAGGCAGGACGCCCGTGAACGAAGCGCCAGATTCGGGGTAATTACTAGGGATTCTAAAATGTCTGCAGAACGTCGAGGTGAACAGAGTGAACGTCTTGAACGTCGCGAAGGCAAAGATGCTCGCAACCAAGTTGCATCAAGGGTCATGACGGTTTCAGACCGAATTTCTGCAGAACGTCGGGGTGAGAATGAACGTCGTCAAGATAGAGCTACTTCTCAAACCGAAATTAGAGACTCATCTCGAAGGCAGGTCTCTCGTGAACGAGATGCATCAAGAGTCGTTGCAATTGCAGACAAAACTAGAGAGTCTAGAATCAGTGCAGAACGTCGAGGTGAACAAAGGGAACGAATTGAAACTCGGGAAGTCAGCGAGCGAATCACAGCAGTAAACCAAAATAGAGATCTGTCTCGAAGGCAAGATGCACGTGAACGAGACGCATCAAGATCCATGGCAAGTAAACAAGAGAATAGAATTTCTGCAGAGCGTCGTGCTGGCCAGAATGATCGCCGTGAAGATCGAGTTGTTACTGAACGTGGTATTTCTCAAAGTGCAAACAGAGACTCTTCTAGAAGGCAACTTGCTGAAGAACGACGTGCTTCAAGAGGTTTGACCAGAGAGTCTAGAAAAACGGCAGAACGTCGTGATGATCGGAGCGATCGCTCTGAAGATCGAATTGTTACAGACAGATCTTCACGTTTCGAGAGTAGACGTTCCACACGAGATGGATCAGATCGTCGGGATAATCGTGAAAGACTTTCAAGCGAATCTTCTCGAAATGGTGAATGGGAGAGGGAGGACCGCCGCGTGCGACGCTCAGAAATTCGAAACAATCGATATCGTGCGGTGTCAGCTGATGGGCGTCTTGAACAACGCGAACGGGAAGTTTCTCAAAGAATTGGCTCTCGTAACGAAAGAAATGAACAATTGCGCAGGAATACAGATGGACGTTTAGACTCGAGAGTTTCTGAAGCTAATTCCCAATCTCGTGCACAACCCGAACGCAACGATCGAACCAATGAAATCAGCAGAGTGCGCAACCTACAGGTCTCAAGATTATCTAACCAAGAACGTGATAGCAATAGAGTCCGAGTTCAGGAAGATCGTGTACTTCGAGTGGAAGCAAGACGATTATCAGGTGAAGGTCACTCTAAGAACAATCGTCGTCGAGAATCACAGACAGTCAATCACCTGGTTCGAGACAATCGAATGGTGCGATCGGACAATTTAAAGCATGATGATCGTGTCAACCGAAATACCAAAGAACAACGTCGGAATCGAGATGCTGGCCTTTCAATGAATTTTGGCAGACGAGAAGACAGGGAAACGAGGCAAGAAGAAATAAATGTTGGAAAACTTCTCGTTGATCCTAACCTAATTGGAGAGAAACGTGCAGACAATGTTGGCACAGAGTTTTCATGGAAAATTGCTCAGTTTCTTCTGTTCGGCGCATTGTTTTTACAAATTCTGAAGAAAAAGAACGACATAACAAGCGCAAAACTGTATGAGAATTTATTATAATCTTTTCAATTATATTTTAAATTATTAATTTGTTTTTTTTTCTTTTCAGACTCCAGCGGCTCCTACAACCACTTGCATCAACTAAACATATTAAAGCTATGTGAGCACACAGACGAAATGGAAATACTATTATTATATTCTATATATATACTTAAATTCAGTTACTGTAATATTTAGAAATCAATATTTTAGAACTCCTATAAATATCTATATACTGGACAAAAATACCAGCTGTTAATAAATATATTTCTGAAATCTAAAATGTGATTCTAATTAATTAATATCAACAAGAGAGGTTACCAATATTTTTTTAAAATAATATCTTTAATTTTTTTTTTTTATTTTCCAAAAAAAAATTGAGTTGGAACAGATAAGTGGAGATTTAAAGGTGTCGAAAGATCTATCGAATCGCACATGGAATTAGGAATAAGTGCCTGAGGACTTTTTAAACACCCTCCACCTTCAAAAAGAGGAAATCTCCTACTTAAGTTTTTATATTTAAAAAAATAGAAAAACAATTATTTGGGAGAGTTTTGTAATTTATGGTAAGTGTGTTTGGTGTCAAATTAAAGGTATTTAAAATATCTTTATATTACAAAGGGGAAATCTGATCCCTAGCAAGACATAATTTATACAATTTGGTATGAAAGAAAGGGAGAGGTGTATATGAAAAAAAACATTTTTTTTAAAGGTTGAACGGTCCCCTTAATTATTGGGTCCGTTTTTGCAAAAAAAGTATTCTCTATAATGTTGATCGTTTTGTTCAATTTCGTATGAGTTGTCCGGCCACAAACTAAGGTTAGAATTGTCAAAAAACAAATGAAATGGGGTCCATAGCCCCAAAAAGCTTTAAGGCTGTTAGACCTTTTTAAAATTTTTGGCATCATTGTTTTTCCGCATTTAACCTCCCATCCTCCCTCTTTATCAAATTGTATAAATTTGAAACCTTTTTTAAATATCTCCTGTAGGGGGACTCATTTCCTTCTATTTCAATTTGATATTTGATTGTATGTATACGAACTCTTCTTGCGCCATGATGCATACAATTAATTTTATGCCACTTGTGCCCACATCGATCATCGCAATGCTTTTACAGAGAAAACCAAAAGCCCAAACCATGTTGTATGCCATTTATTACTCGTATAGCTTATATAAATACCAGTATACATACACAAAAATATAATTTCATTTAATAATTTAAAAAAATTGAAAACTAAACAAACATTACTTTTGTTAAATTTATTTCTTGGATTCATATGTATATGCTCACCGAAATCGCAGTCGAATCTGAGGAAATACGCTCGCCTGGTACTGACCCTCCAGCACCGGTGAGTCGAACCGGGGATCTAGCCAGGATTTGGATGCTGCCCGCTCGAATGCAACCGGAAGCATGACGCTGCAGCATGAGTGCCGGCGCCCAGTTTGTGACAGGTATGTCTGAATGTACGGAGCCAGCGCGATCTGAATGTCCTCCTCGGAAACATGGCGGCTGTTGGCCAGAACGCCTGGCGGCATTCCCGTGAAGCTTACCGATGCACGATGCGACTGAAAAATTAAGTGAACGCTAGTTAATATAATGTTGAATTGTAATATATAATTTTTTTTTGATATATATAATAGGACAAGGTAGGCTATTTTCGGGAGAGCACATATATAATAGGGGTCCAACTTTTGGACTAAATTACATTTGGTTACAAAAAAGAGATATTTTGCGCAGTTAATCTGATCTCATTTATTTAACATGATTTTCATATATTTATCAAAAAAAAATTAAAAACTTTGCGTTTTATTTGTTTGGTCATACACCATTTTTGGGCTTTTACTTAATTTTTATTTGCATTCAGTTTTAAATAAATTGAAATTCAAATTTTAACTATAAAAGTATTAAAGCCGTTTTATTATTTAACTTAAATTTGTTTGTTTTTAGATCTCGCTTTCTAAGATATTGTTTTTTTTGTAGAAATAGAAAAGCTTACATAAACAAATTATTAAAATGCATTTCTTAATCTTAGGAACTCACAAATTTAATTAGATAGTACCAACTGAAATAAGGGCCGCTTTTTTAAATATAAATAAGTTATTGTTATAAAAAAATAAGTCATTTTTATAGCAAAACATCCATATAGTTTCTTTGTCTCGGCCATAAAAAAAATAAAAGAGAAGAAGAAGAAAGAAAAGGTTTTATCGTGATTAACTCTAGGATGGGCAGCTGTGTTGAAGTTGGTAACTTGGCCGGCTGGGCTGCGACAGGCCCAGAGAGGTTTTTTCGGTATTTTTTGACAGGCGTTCCGCTTATCTATGTTAATTGTTGTATTTTTGGTATATGGTTGAAATATATGTATATACAGGAGAATCTCTCTTTCGTTGTCCTTTATCCCTTGTGGGACATAAAGCATGTAACGATTCTAAACACATGCGGTGGCCATAAATGGCTAGGTAATTACAGATATAAAGGTATATATATATATAGATAAATTGGATCAATAATAAGGTATATTTAAATTCATATCCTGCTAAACTTCATAGTGACTTGCCGGCTGAGTGACCTGTTTATCTTGACGAACCATGGTTTAGTTTGCACTTGCGGCACAATTGAGTAGCAGAAACGCCATAAGTCGCCTAAGTTCCATCTCTGTTGCCATGATTCTGCTTGTATTTGTTTTTAAGGGGTGAATTGCTGACCATTACGAATTCACATAACAGCTCAGATGTGTCATGTTGAGATGCCCTTAGAGTGAAGATTTTTTCACACATCATCGATGGTTAGCAGTTTTTATTTGTCCTGATTCTTAGAGTCTAACATTTTTGAAGGGTAAAATTTCCTATTTTTGAGATAAAAAAAACTCATTTCACACTTATGAACAAATATTGATCATTTTCTGAATATCCGCACACGTTACGGGGTAGGTTGGAGAAGGGAGAGGTATAAAGGTATCCTTCTGACCCCAAACTGATAAAATGATTCGGAATTCCAAACTGCTAAAACGATTCTCTCTCTCAGGAGAGCGGGGAAAAGTTAGAAATATATTTCAGAAAAACAAGATACCTTTTTCCATTTTCCTGAGAAGGGGGGGGGTTCCTCCAAATCTCTTTTTCGGTTTAAGGGATAGGAGGTCACTCTCATCCCGCTTCCATTTTTTCTCCCCTAACACCGCAAGCTGTGCGAAAGATTTTCTGACAAAACACACTGTACGACTTAGTGGGCCTGTTTAGGCCCAGCAGGCAAACTACGATGTTATACAACGAATTGTTTTTATTGGTTTAGACATGAGCCGGAACTTACCGGAGGCTCAGCAGGCCTATGTCCAGGAAGTCAGAAAATTTCTGCCCGATCCATGCAACATCAAAAAATGTAGGTTTTAAATAATTATGTGCCTGATTAGGCCTAGTTGCCCATCCTAAGGCAAAATATCAATAACTTGCAATAATATAAATATTTTTTGTCAAAATAAAAATCAAAAATTATTATTTTTGGTCAAAACATTATTATTTATTATACAAATTATTCTAAAATATGCCATAATTAAGGAATGTCATATATAGTTTTAACCGGTGCGCCAATATGGCTTGTGGATCGATCGGTAAAAGGAGTCTGCTATTTTTTATTATAATGTGTAAACATAAGACACATTTACTTTATATTAGGTGTACGTTTTTTTCGAGGAGCACGTATTTTATGTTTGGAGAGCAATCTAATTTATGCTTTTATTTATATATCATTATTTTAAAAATACGCAAGAACAAAAACTCTAAACTAACAGCTTACGACATGAAATGGTCGTTTCATATAAAATATTCTCGTTTAGGAATCTTAACATTCATCCAGAACACTGGAAAATGTCATTCATGTCATCCTGTCGTAAAGTCTTCAAAATACAATGGAATCACGGAAGAAAGCAAACGTTCGCTATCGCTGGAAATAATAACGTTAAACTAGAAAATTCTTCAAGTTAGGAATATACACGATTTTGGTTAGACCGTCTTATTTGTGCAATTCAACTTAGAATATCAAAGTGTCGTGAAACCACGGGTAAGATATTTTAAAATCAGAGATGTCGAAAGTCACTATGAATACTTTTATATCCGAGTAGTTAAAGAGGATTCTGTGAATTCTCCAGACACTCGATTGTGAGAAGAAAGAAATTGATCCGGAGGAAAACACTAATTTGACATTGACCCGCACCGTATAGAAGGTATTGCGCATTGAATTTCACCCTTCTGTAGTCACAGGCGGAACTAGGATAACTATGGAGTATCTCCTAATCTTCTTATCGAAATATACATACATAATGATATACAATTATATACAATAATATACAATTATATACAATTATATACAATTATATACAATACATTCAATATAGCAATGCAGAGCAAATAAATATACGCACGAGTACTTGATTAGGCCAACTGAACAGCCAATCAAACCCGATGAATTACGATGTATTTTGTATTTACTTGTTCAGACATTTTAAGTTAATTACATTGAACATAAATTACGTACAAATGGTTTAATATAATGAGACATAGGTACTTGATGTAAATGATAGATAGTATATAGCTATATTATAGTACACTTGTGTAAATAAATAGATAAGGAGCGCACTCTTGATCTCGCTGGCTGCATTTGTGCATGCGCATTGCACAGAGATTGCATAATTCACACGTTGCGCCCGCCGGCTAATGAAAACTACTAAAGCCGCTTTAAGCGTGCGTGCATTAAGATTAACTAATTCAAATCGACTTACGCACCACGCGCATTTACACATAATTGATATTTGTATATACGTATATATAAGATTCAGACGGATATGCGATACACGATACCTGTTACAGAGTGCACGCGTGTGCAAAGCGATCAATCAATGCTCTGACAAATTACCTGTGTAGCAAATTGCAGAAATGCCGTCGCGTGTCTATATAGAGAGTGCAGTAGAAAAAAGCGCACAGCATGTGAGCTTTCCACCTTTGGGTGAGCGAGATGACATTAATGCATTTTGACGCAGCACGACTCACACTGACACTAATGAGCGTACGAAATATACTAGCCACTAGCCACTAGCCAGTCTATATAGTTCTAACTCTAAAATGTATATAAACAACTATATTTTATATATATATAAACAGTGCATGCGTGCGACACGTTGTTTTATAGGTGTCAAATAACGCATATCTGAATTTAATTTGACTAATTACATTGAAATTGGTCGTGTGAGTTTTAGTTTTCATGCATTTTTATATTATTTTGTCGATGTTTATAGACGAAACGACTAAAATATTTCTCAATATATAATTAGTTGTATGCATATATACATTATGTAATCGACATTCTGACGTAGAAGTTATGGTTTATGTTTGCCTTGGCCCGAGATGTATTATAATATTTTATATTATGTATATTGAATAATGATATGATTTCTTTTATAAATTGTAAAGATAACAGACACTTTCAAAAAAGGCTCGCAGTTCATAAGAATACATTTAAGACGTTTCATCTACTTTTCACCATTTCATCCACTTCTTTTCTGGATTGAAAGGATTTACATTTTCTTCCATTCTGGAAGCCATTCCACTTTTGAAGTATACTGATTACAGCTTTTCTTATAATTTGTGTCGCCTTTAATGTTTTTTTTTTATTATCCTGAACGGTTATAGAGAATTCTGGTCAAGTGCATTCTTCACATAATCCGTTAAGTGATTCCTTGTCTCATATCCGGTATTAAATTTATGAGTATACGTGATTTCGTTTTAAAGTCAGACTTTATTTATTTTTGTAATTTTTTTTTAAATTTGTTTTGTGATGCAGCCATAAACAAAACAGTTTTGAACTCTATTTAAACAAAAAATGCGCAAAATCAAGCGAAGTACTTTGTGTTTTTATGAGGGTATAATTGTTTCCTCAATTTTTAACAAGCACTAAAAATCAAGGTCTAGGCTCTATATATTTTATTGGAAAAAAATGAACCCTATTACCAGGGCAACAAAAAATATCGAAAAATACGTTTTAAATTCTTAAAATATGCAATTGAATTAAATAAATTTTTGGTGCAAAATTGAACATTATGCACCAGTTTTTTTTTAAATATACAACATATATAAATGAAATGAAAGTAATGCAAAGAGAGCGTTTGAGATCTCTTTTTTTTTTGGAAGTGTGCCAGTAATTATGCTAGTTTATAAATTAAAAGGGGAAGTTGCCATTATCCCCATAATCCCAAAAGAAAATAACCCTTTATAAGGAAGAGTGGTGGCCTTAA
>JAAAKO020063500.1:0-10072 GCA_010015015.2 Bolitophila cinerea | reverse complement strand
GCATGAAATAGACCCCAAAACATTTTCAGTATACAACAACAATCATGTGCTGCGCAAGCGCAGCACTCTTTTTTTTAACAGAAACACAAAGAAAAGAAGAGAGAAAAGATATTTTGGGAGATTTTTACAAGGTATAGTTTGCCTGTCACCGTATTTTCTTCATAAATTCTGGCGTGGTCACTTGATTTGGTCGACACCTGCGATGGTTGTCTTTACAACTCGTACTGCCTTGTTTAAAGTCTGAAACCCAATATTTTACTATTGTGAACGATGGAGCAGACTTTCTCAGAGAAGAATCTAGCTCCACTTTAATATTGGTTGGAATGCGGCCTTTCAAATGGAAGTAATGTATCACATATCGATGACCATTTTTTTTCATAATTACTAATTCACTAATAGCCTTCACTAATAATAACTGTCATAAAAGTAGAGTAAATAAAATGGCGTCATCTTTCTACCGTAGTCATTCTTTTTAAAATACAACCTCCAGGTCGGGTAGTTCTGGGACTATCCTCGTATACCAAGTGAAGTTAAAAGAAATATTTAAAAAATGGTAATACTCCGGAAGCGGTGATAAATGCCAAACCATTGAAAATGTTTACGGTCATCGGCAGGCAGCAAACATGGTATTGCTTTTATAACTCTAAACCGATATTGAAACAAACATTAACGGATCCAGTAAGATTAACATCATACTAAACCGGTAATAAAAAGTTTACCACCGCGCAAGAATAATTGGCGAGCAGTATTAAAAGGCCAAGCATTCTGCACCAACCCAATTTAGAAGCATTGGCTAGAACTATGGCATAAGAAATAAACCAAGTAACGTTATATTTTAAATAATATTTTTTACGCCAGAAAATAAAAAGCAATGGCGGTATCCTTCAGCGGATCTAACAGTTCAGTTCATTCTACAGAGATCTAGAATGTTTTATGGTCTATCCTTGTAATCATATCGTAAAAATTGCTTATACGGAACCGCAGTAATCAACCCCATTGAAGATTCGGATAAATAGTAAATAGAAAAAAACAGGTGTTGAATGGATCCCATTTTTTTATCTCTCTTACTAAAAACTCCTGGAGGATGTAGCCTATATTTTTTCAATCGGCACAATATCAATATCAATGTCAATATCTTGCTGATTTTCGATAATTATGAGGCACATTTATCAGTTGCTGTCCTTAATTTGGCTAAGTATAATGGATCTATTACCGCATTTAACATAAAAAATGCAACCACTTAATGTAAAAGTATTTAAACCATTCAAAAATGCCTACAATATAGCTATTTATTTGTGGTTAATGCAGAAATTTGATAAACCAAATTCCATATATGAAGTAGTTGCTTGCGTAGGAATAACATATCAAAAAGCTGTAACTCAATGCAGCATTGTGGCGTAATTTAAGGAAACTGTATACTTTCTTGCTAGTGATTTTATTAATCGTCTTATTTGAATCAAGACAACCAACCCCAAAAAAACTGGAGTTGACGTCCTAATCATTAGACCAACTATCAAACCTCCAAACAAGCCAATGATTCCAACGCCCACTTCATTTGAAGTTGCAGATTCATCTTTTTGCTATTGCTAAAGTTGCATTTCAAGGTCCTGAGATGTTTATAGTGGGTTTCCAAAAGCTGGTTTGCGTAAGGCCGGAAGATAAGCACGACGCAAAAAGCAATGGAAAAAGTAAGATTGCAACAGATACATCTCAGATAGACGAAATAAAAAAGGACAGACATAGAGACGAACTGCTGTAAAAAAATTGAAATTATGAAAGAAAAGATGGGTCTGGTAATCCCATAAAGCATATTTTTGATAGATTCAGTTCTGTATACTTTTCTTACCGATGATTTGGGTCCGGAATGTGAAATCAGTTTAAAAGTTGCTGCGATTACACTAGTCTCAATCAGACCATTCCTTAGCTCCCTCCACATTTTCAGAGTACCAACTAGTAAAATATGGAAGATATCTTTAAAAATATATGATCCACTGTCGAACATGTCCCCCTACCTAATTTGTAGTTTCGGAGATCTTTTGGAGTTTATTTTATGGTGCCTTAAACCACAAATGGTACCTTAAGTGGATATTTAAAGAAACTCAGAGGAACTTTCATTTCGCTCTTTTTAGGCGTATGATATTGTGCGATTGGAAAAGTATCTTTAAAGAATAAATTCAAGGTAATATTGTACCGATGGGTGATTTTTCACCAACTCCTTAAAAAATATCAAAATCGGACTGCGTTGAAATATCCTGGTACAAGATGGGTTAACGGTAACGGACAATAGCAATCGAAAATGGACAATGAGGTGGTTTGAGTACTAAATTGAGAGGTTTAATATAATACATCCAGGAAGACAAAGTCAGATATCATAGATGGATAATATTTCATTTGACCTTGGTTGAATGGGTGTCTGTGATTAGACCACTAATGTTCCCGTGACCGTCCAAACTGGAGGAGCGGCCATGACCCAGTTGCGTTGAACTGACAAAAAAAAGATTTTTTTTTTTAGTTTTTATACAGACAAATTTTTCGTAATAGAATTTTTGACACGCTGTTCTTTTAGTATATAACTATCCCAAACTAGTTCATCCTGGATTCTATTGGCTTTCGATAACTCTTCAGTTAAATCACATTTCTTAAATATTCGAGCAAGTTTTTGAATCTTCAGCGAAACCTTTTTAATGTTTAAGAGTATATATTTTATGAAATAAGAGCACAATTTTTTGATTTCTTAGGACAAAAATGTATTTTTTAGCAAATGCTAAATTGAGAGCCTTTTAATTTTGTTTTATGCCTCTGGATCCATAAAACGATTGAACAGGGCTTTACCAATTTGCAAAAATGCCCAATTTTCGGTCGACCGAGAGCATTGCGCTGCCCAGAATTTATGATGTGATGCCGTAGTGTAACAGTAGTCACGATGCAGTCAACTAAGCCAATATTTCCTGGAAATCGGAGTATAATAAAAAAAACGTTTCAGCTTGTATTCTAAATATCGTCGGTATTCAACTTATGAATTTCTACATTCGTTTGATATAATTCAAGCTATTTTAAAAGAATTTTAAGATTGCATCATATATTTGATAAATTAAAGTACCTATTTGTTTTTATATAATTTAAGTTTGTGAAAAGAACTTTATAAGATAAAATATTACATTCCTATATTACACGATTTTTATGTATAGATTCAACAGAATGTAACAAGGGTGCTTTCATAGGATAAAAGCGAACCTTTATAAAACGATATACAACGTAAATACATTTATATATACATAGAAACACAAAAATACTACTTAATATTTAAGCAGCTTGTGGTCAAACATTTGGGATGCGTCTCTTAGGGCATGGCCTAACCATACATTATAAAGATAAAAGGAAACTCGGTTGCTTCGTTGTGCGCAATATAAACGCAAGGTTTTAAATTTAAAAAAAAAACATAAAAATGGTGTTGTTTTTGTTATTCTGCGATGTGAACCTATCAATGTTAAAATATAAGACTCTAACAGTTGTATCCGACTGACCATCACCCCACATACTCTACAATGTTCTCACCACACTTCCGCCGCAGTGACATTTCAATTAAATATAGCAGAGCTCGCTGAACTAGCAGGAGTTCTAGTCTTTATATATACACTTCTGACGAACCCAACCCCATCAACCGTTAGTAATCCTCTATATATATGTAAGCTAGGCTTTTGCGTACGCGTCGTCGCGCAAATTTATGATATATATTTATACTCGTTCGTATTTTGATAAACTTAGTAAGCCATTATATGAACGCTCTTCTCAATGAGCTGATTTGACATGTCTAGACGGTGCTGTTTTCATCATTCCAATAATAACTGTTACCATTAAAGTATAATATTTATTTATTATTATTTATTTATTATATTTATTTATTATACATTTTTGACCCACAACGGCTGAGTTTGGCCAACATTTTAGAAAATAAGCTATTTACGGGGGGAGGGGACGGGGTAGAGAGGGTTTTACTGTATCAATCGATAGGTAACAATAATATCTATAATTAAAAATACCCTTAAGGGATATAGTGGCGAAAATGTATTCTTTGTGGGTATAGGGGGATAAGTAAGAGGGGTAAAAAACATATGAAGGTCAATTTTTAAAGGTAAAGAATTGGCGCAAACAGCCATACTATTTAAGGGCTGGTAGAAATTATATTAAGGGCGTAGTTGCACATTAAACTTAATTAAAGTTATAAAATACATTTTCCTTATAAGAAAAGGAGCAATTTCGAACAATTTAATGTTTTTCACCTTTTCCACATCACCCGTGTGGGGAAAGTGAATAGACACGTCTTTTACCGGCCCAAAATAAAATGGCTGTTTGCGCCAACTCTTCACCTTTAAAAATTGACCTTTATATATTTTTACCACTTTTACTTCTCCCCCTATAACTTTTGCCCTTATCTACCTTAAGGGTATTTCCATTTTATTCATCTTTAATTAAATGGATATGTATTAAAATTACCTATCGATTGATACACTAAACCTCCTCTACCTCCTCCCCCGCTCCCCCCTTAAATGGCATGTTTCTAAAAAAAATGTCAAATTTTAAACCCATCCCACACCCAAAGGCTCTACCTCACAGGTCCTATGGCAATCCCGCGGAAATTTTCAGGTTAGTCATTGTTAGAATGAATTAGAAATAGAATGCCAGAACCGTTCAAGTGTTTGTTGGTACGTAGATTCGGAACAAGCGAACACATGATAAACGATGATTCATTATTTACTTCATGGAAATTGTTTGGAGTTTCAAAAAATGGTGTTTCGATTTTTGCAAAGAAAATTGGTTGTGTTGCGAAAACCCAAACCAAAGTTGAAACAGAAATGAAAAAAGAAAAGAAATTTGAAACAACGGTCAGTGGCACTCCCGTCAAACAAGTTTCGGTCCGGGACCACTTTTGGTCCCCAAAAAACGATAGATTTTGCAGTCTACAAAGGACGATAAGTTACGTACCGGCAAGAACGTACAAATACATTCCAAAAAGAATGTAAATTTCATTCTTAGCAGGACGTACAAGCACGGTCGCCCGAGTCAGACTTTTACGTTCCTACATGTACGTACCGTGTTCGTACAAGCAGTTGACCCAGGAAAGGCAAAAGTACTGGTATTTTGTTTGACGGGGGATGTGCGACACTTAGCTTCGATGGTTAACGGAATTGGTCAATTGAAGAACGATATGGATGAAGTATGTGAGGCATTCACACTAGGCAAGCAGCACGGTGCACGTTCATCAAGGGTGCTGGAATTGATTCACATGGATGTATATGGATTGTGGACCCATTACACCTTCGACATTTGATGAAAGCGTTATTTGGTAACATTTATGTATGATTTTACACATTTTACAGTTGTGTAACTAATGAAAAACAATTCTGAAGTTTTGTATTATTTCGTCAAATTCTAAGAAATGGTTTCATTATAATTTAAACAACAAAATTCCAAGATACGATGTGACAATGGAGGCGAATAATCATCCAGAAAATTCAAACAAAATTGTCGTGATTCGGGGATTCAGATTGAATACACGGTGCCATACAACCCTGAACCGAGTGATGTGGCTAAGAGATTTAATCGAACATTGATGGAGAAGTCACGTTCAATAATTGTAGAATCAAAAATGGAGTTCTGGGGTGAAGCTGTTTTAAATGCTGCATACGTCACAAACAATAGTCCAACACGGGCGTTGAACGTCAATAAGACTCCAGCGGAGATTTGGTTTGGAAAACGATCAAATTTATCAAATGTTCGTGTGTTTGGATAGACGGCATATCCACACATCCCAAATGTTTTTCGCATAAAATTGGACAATAAATCGAATCGGATGACCATAGTGGGATATGCATAGAAAGGCTATCGTTTATGGGATCAAAAAGCTTCTTGAATTGTTATTTGCCGTGGAGTGTCATTCGATGAATACCATTCAATAAAGAATAAGAATATTTATTATTTAAGAATAAATTATTACTTTACCAAGGTGGAGTCATCTGACAAAGTTAACTAAAGCATTTATAAATCGGCAAATAGTAACGACTAGGTGGAGATTAAAGACAAGGCGGAGAATAAGGTCGTGCTAAAAAACTAAAAAAAAAATTGAGCGAGTACATTATTGTAACAACACATACTGGCCAGAATGGCTCACGCTAGGTTAAAATAAATATATATATATATGAAAAAAATGTTTTAGTGAATATAAAGCTGTTCTTTACAGTATTTTGGATTATAATGTAAATTTAAATATGTTATATATTTAAATAAGTCATAATAATGTTCATGGTATTAAACGCCCAACGATCCTTAACGATTAATTATTTTCATTTTCTAAATGCACCAACAGTGGATATAATGCATGAATGACATTCTTGAGGAAGTACCTCATATATTGCACAATTAATTTTTGTTATATGGAAAAAATCTAACCAGATTCCGTCCCATTTTATTAAGTTATAGTATTGCCTAAAGCTGCTCAGACTTGGTGCCTAATCCGACATATTAGATTTATTATTGTCGATATGTTAATGTTGAATACACAAGAAATTTGTAATTTGATAAAAATGCTTATGAGCTTACATTGCATTATCGTTATCATATTTGCATCTAAAATTAGCATAGAGATGATCAACAATTTAGAACTAAATATGGTTTGTATGTCTTTCAAGTATGTTAAAAATGTTTCCGTCAAAAAAATTAAAAGCAAAAGAACACTTTCTTATTTATTACAGAATAGTAATTCGGTAAATGGGTCACATAATACATTTGTAGTGCATGCGATTTGAAGGCAAATATTCATATTCACGGATTCACTGAATTTTAAAATATTTTCTACAAACATCGAACTTGATTTTTCAGTTTATTTTAAACTTTTGTTATCTTCACAAATAAAAGATGGTGTAACTTTTACTCTTATTGACTTGTATATGAAGAAATATTTTCAATTTTTAAACCAAGATAACGCTTATTTTATTGTCAGCCGATGGAATACAATAAAATTAAACTCTGATTTATTCGTATTTGAAATCGAAAATAATAATAATAAAATAAAATAACCATTATAATGTTTAAGACATAAATATTTAAAAAAAAAAACATTACTTATATTCGTTTAAACAATATTAGTTCTCTGAAGAGAATCCTAGATCCGCTAATGGTCATTTGGTATCAAAAACGTAAAAATGACGTTATAACGTCATTTCTGGCAAGTGGGAGTCCCCTCCCTTAAGCAGTCCGATCGAAGTACTGGCGGTATTATTTCAATTAAACAGCGGATATGAAGTATCAGTTCTTTCTTAGAATTAATGTTATTTTCTATTCTAAGAACAATTCCGGTACGTCCTAAGGGAAAATTGAGTTCAGTGAATTTGTAGAATTTGTATAATTTTGACAAATACAAAAAATGAATTTATATTATTATTTAGAAATAAGTACGATACAGTTTTTTTCGGTGTGTCTCGATTGCAATATAATACCAAATAAAACGATTGGCCGATTCACGATTATCCGAATTACGATTGGCCGAATAATACGATTAGCCAAAAAAAATTAAATCCTTTTAAGGAGATGGAGCGGTCTAAATGTTTTTTAAAGGCAGAGTGTGGTTGTTGATAGTGTAATTCCAAAGGCAGCAAACTATAGAGAAAATCCACACCAGCGGGCTAAAAGAATTATATTTTATAAAGTATTGTATATAATAAAGAAAACCTGTAAAATACAATAAAAATAACAAGAATATTATTTATCAGGGAGTTGCAAGTGTAAAAAGTTCGTTTGTTCTTATTAATTGCCAAAAACCGACAAACGTGAATTACATAGCATAAACATGCTTTTACTGAGAGCAAAATGGAACTCGAAATCCAATTAATAGCTCACTAATGATAAGCACTCACACAAATACACCTACATATAAAAGTGTTATGAAAAATATATTTACGCATGTATTTTAAATGTATTTCAATTGCGAGCTTTACGTGCTGTACGATAATCCGTTTTAAAAAAACTCACACACCCACACACACCGATCAACATGAGTCATCGCAAAAAAATAAAGTGAATCGATTAATTTAACCTTTGTTGCAAACTGCAATTGCTGCACCGTATTCTCGAATGGAGCACAAAAATTAATATTCAAACGAGATTAAACTTTGCGAAATGCGATAAAACACGTGTGCACCTTTCAAATCCTTGGACGATGCGCTCGTTGTGCACGTGACACAATTTCCATTGAATTACGATTGTGAATGGTACTGTATTGTGAATACTGTATATATATATATGTATATATACTTCATCTGCTAAACACATTTTTCATCGTTGGCCAAGTGGTATTATAAATGACGTGCAATGAAAAACGGGTTTAAAGGGTGTTGTTGATGCATTCAGTCCTTTTCATTTTTGTAGTAAATGTTTTATCGATCCCATTGAAAACATACAGAAATTTGAGAGATTTAGTAACTGGAGGCAAGACTGAAACTTTACTGCAGATCGAGACTCGAGAACAGCAGATGCACTGACCTGAATATTGCATTAAATTGAACAAGCGTTTTCTGCAGAACACATTTCATCGGGCATTAAATAGTTTCTAAATAGCAATGTTAACTTTGAAATTGAAAACGAAATAATAAAGGTTTAAAATAATGTTTTTAAACCAAATCTTCAAAAGTAATTTATTTTCATTTTTTTTTACTTTACTTTTTATTTTCTTTCAGTCGCGTGAAATGGAATCTATGTGCCAAGTTGGAGCTGGATTGATTTCAAACAACTTAAAATTTTTTTATTTTTTTTTATATTTGGTTTGAAAACAATTGTTTTATACATTGCTTGTTATCAATTTCAAAAATAACCGTATAACATTCTGTGCACGCAAGAGAATTAGCGACACAATTTGCATGCAATTAGCCTGTAGATTTTTTCATGGCTCAAATCGATAAGGAAATACATGTTTTGTTGCCTAGCGTGTATTTTTTTCAAAAGAGATTTGCATATTTTTATTTATTTATAAAAAAATAGATTTTTTATGCACGCATGGCAGATTAGAAACAAAAAAGCAAGCAATGTTCGCACGTGAGATGCACCGCACGTAAGCTTTAGGTGCAGTTTGTGTGCCAAGTTTGCACGTAATCTGCACGCAGGGTTTACATTCAAATTTGCATAAAATTATACGTGCACACTAATGGGTAATTGGATAAATGATAATGAAAGGGTAATTGGTCTATAATTGGTCATGATTGGCACCGTTTCTACACTAATGCCACTCAACTGGCAAAAATCGGCCATGCCAATCAGTTTCTGTCACTGCTAATTACATTTGTGTAAATTAGAGTGTCAATTAAAAAAAAAACTGTTCAAATATGAATTTTCAATAAGTTTTTATATTTTTGATTGGCTAGCTGAAATGTAGACTACTTGGTGATGAGCATTACACATAGTGGCAGTCAATTCATGGCTAATTACGGTGATAAAAACCATGTGGTTGTGCTGCCAAATGACGTATTTTAATTTTTTCATAAGTTTTACAGGTATGTCTTCTAGTAATCGTAGAATAATTAGAAATGCCCATACTAACTTTTTTGCTTGGTTAGAAATTTATTTTACAGGTGCCAGTACGTTTTTTTGCCTAGGCTCCAAAACTATCGCCAAATGACTTCTTTTAGGACTCTAAAATTATTTTTACTGAATAGCCATGAAAAAATAATATGAAATGCCTACTTTTTTGTATATATAGTCAAAAATATATTTTACAGGATGTTGCTCCACAGCTATTACTACTAAAAAACAATTGAAAATTTAATAATTTATTAGAAATGCAAACCTCAATTTTTTATGTTTGGTCAAAAAGTTAATTTACGTAACTAAACCAACGACGAATACAACAAACTATAGCGAAAATGCACTTTGAGTGTGAAGCATATTAATTGGAAGACCTGCCAATTAAGAAAACAAGAACCAACAAGTTGGTTTTATTTACAAAAAATCAGTAATCAGTAGTTATAAAGCAGTAATTTTATGTATGTAATATAATTATTTATACTAGTCAATATTTGCTTAAAGA
>JAAAKO020063499.1:0-24476 GCA_010015015.2 Bolitophila cinerea | reverse complement strand
TTAAAGTATGCGGATAGTTTGAGTATACATCCTTCATCTGCGGGATGACCAAAATGGGCTCGTACAAACTAAAAGCTCAAAACCATGACTGTGTTAGCGAGACTATATTCTAGCTTTCACCAGAGATAACTGTAATAATGTATTCCTCACCGCTGGAAGCAGCCTCGAAACCCCACAAATGCGATTTAAATTTAAATCATCATAAGAAATATTATATAAATTTAACTCACCTCAAATCTACTCAAAAAGCATGTGATCGCCTCCGATTTTAAACGATTCGATTTTGGTATCCCCGATTATTATTTAATTCAACTTGCACTCGATTTCCGTTGATACAATTTCAAGGATTCTTTTGCGATTTAAATATATATCCTAAACACAAGTCCTTGGCAAAGCACAAATTCCGCACAATATTATTATATAGATCTATAAATATCCTTGGCAAAATCACTTATTCACTCACAGTCACAATTATAACAGAAAACTGATGAGAACTGAAGCACACCGAAAACACTTGCATAACCGTCAACACAACGTTGGCAACTAACTGGCGAACCGTCGAATTGTGTTTACCCCCATTCACGGGTCGAAGGCAAGGCCTCTTTCAACTCACAAACACATTTACACTGACGCACGTACGGCAATACGCTATACGCACGCACTTGGTTGCACAACGTTGTTATGCCTATGCTTATGTATATAATATGTGTTATGCGCCACTGCGGTACGGCTGGCGAAGACTGTGAAGACAATATACGAGTATACATGCGCATAAGCGTACTACGTTGCGCTGCGAGAGCGTTGCGTCGCGCCGCATCGAGGCCGTAACGCGTACCGTGTCTGCAACTGTATATCATATATTTGGATATATTTATATACTGCTGCTGGTTATATAAATATTATTTATCCATACATATACGTTATGTATAATTCTGGAAGAGAGTTTATCGTATTTATAAATAATCGTACTTTATATACAACAATGTACGTTTGAAAGAGATGCCAGAGAATAGAGGCGTTTCACATTTAGTCAGACTCAGGTGTTCATACGTAAAATATGTAAGTAGGGCAGGATATTGGGCACGTGCGTGGTATGAAACAATTTTTTTTTTGTAGTATGGTTTTACAGCGATCGTACATTTTGCGTAGCTTTCACCTAAATTATTATACAATATGTTGAAAATGATCAAGGGATGAAAACACCTGTCCATAGATTCAACTTTGAACGAAAAAAAACATTTCAGGATGGATGATTAGTAGAATTAAACTATTTTAGTTTAGGATGATAATGAGGGGATGTACTCAGAGACTAACACAGCCCATTGGCCATAAGTGATATGTTTAGATTTAGTTTACAGTGTCCAAATAAGATTCCGCAAATAATTCGAGGTACTCAGCACTTAAAGTTTATCTGAGGCATGAAGAGGCCACATTCAACATCCACTAATAATTATCATTTTTCCGCCAAGCTGGCTTATGCTTGAATAAAGAATTGGAGAGTTGGTAAAGGTGTAGTTTTCCTAGCACTCGAAATGCCGATACAAACAATTCGTTGAAATTTTCCGAGTTGCCTTCATTTCCTATCTCTGTGCCACCGTACTATCGAGTCATATGTAGCTAGGGGTCTTCGTCTTATGATGGCTAATAAAAGTCAGTGGACCATTTTTTTTAAAGAAAAAGCTCATGAGAGCTTGGTGGCTTTGACGACCCTACTGATCTATGCTAAGTAATTATCTAATTAGCCCAGGGAGTTGCTGGACATAAGTGGACATAGGTATATTTAATAATATTCAATTTAGAGGTCACTTACAGCATTTTTTATGATGAAAAAAAAGCCAATAAAAAATGTAGAGTTTACATTATTATTTGTAAATATATGTATGTTTTTGGAGCATGTTTTTTATGTGCATTTTTTGTGCATTTTGTTTGTGAACGTTTTTTTTTCATTGGGCGATTTATTTCAAGTTAATTTTATTTATATTTATTTATAAACTATATTTATTTATAAAAAATATCACAAAAAAAATTATAAA
Organism: Bolitophila cinerea; assembly: GCA_010015015.2. NCBI lineage: Eukaryota > Metazoa > Arthropoda > Insecta > Diptera > Mycetophilidae > Bolitophila > Bolitophila cinerea. Next base: position 22,443 of record JAAAKO020063499.1, on the reverse strand, counting down.
TAATTTTATAAAAAACATACACATTTTATTTACCGCACTTTCGAAATGCAACGCACGCGTTAGTTGACGCAACAATCGATCGACATAATGCGCACGCGCGCGCACATATACGGAACGGAATGGGCGGAGCCGTGTGGCCACGGAGCGTACGCCAATAGCGGAACCGTCGCGCAAAGTTTCCGGCCAATCGTACATACATAAAGAATATATACATATACAAATATATTATATACATATGCCTATATAGTGAAAAGAGTTGGTCATGTCGCGTGTGTTTGCGCTTATGTGTATGTATCTAAATGTATATTATAGTGATTGTGGGACAGTGAATATTGGAGCTGCGAGGCGATACAGTTCTGAGTTGACGGTATTTTTTAATTAAATTTGAACATTGTAATTTATATATATATATATATATATATATAACTCTATGTAAAGCATAATTGTGTATGGCTAACAGCAAACACTATACACAAAACATATAAATTATACCAGTAAGCGTTTTGAGAGCTAACGTGATAAGAGCGACGGAAGGGTGCTAAGGGTAAGATTTTAAAGCATTAAATTTTTGTCCTAAAAGGTATTTTATATTTATTGTCTGTCAAAAATTGCGATGTAGTACGCGTATGGGACGCCTAATTTTTGACATGTGCCATAAATAATTTATGTCAACATTTTTTTTCTTCCTTTTTTATTTTGTATTTTTAAAGATTTATAACAAATATATTATCTTGCATAGTTATAGGAAGCTATATTATCTATATTACACCTGACTTGTAATGACACACAGATAATTCCATTCGATGCATGCGGTTGCACGCATAGCTAAAAAATTTACAATTAAAATTGCATGCCTTACATACACTGTTAGATTTCAGGCATGATTTGGCTTGACATAAATATATACCATCCTATAGCTATAGCTATGAACTTCAAAATAAAATCGCAGGTCTTATTTGCGCCTGATCCGACATATACTGCACTTGTCAGGACTATGACGACAGGCTGTATAATTTCCGCCAAGTATTACTTCAGAGTGCTACAAAAAAGAAAATAAATCTTAAAACTGTATAATATATATTTTTAACACCTCAATTTCCAATAAAAACAATAAGCATAATCGTTCACTTATATTCTTAACCCTTCAATCTGATTCGAAAACCTCATGAAATTCTCATCAAATTTCCAATTACCTGAATAACCACAAATATACCAAAATATCTCCAAATCTCATTCGTCAATATTCTATAAATTAATATGTCTAGCTTTTATAAATACCCAAGGCTTACGCGGTCTCCGATGAGCGCCTCTGAAGCTCACGTGTGAACACCATCGCAAATTAACAAGCGTTTATCAATCGAGAACAGCCATCATCTCGATCAACACCACCCACACACACGCTCACTGCCTCTGACGACACTTTTAGGGTTGCCCATTTGTTATACACACAATTATATACGTAATCCACACCGCATACAAATCAAAACCCACTCAACTGGTACACATTATACAACATAGCATCATGGAGAGAAAACTCACATATATATATACATATATATGTGTGTGTGTGTCTCTGTGTGTGTATAACATATTTAGATATATAATACATCTAATTCACAATATTTTGATGGGTTTTCTATTGAAAGCACATTAACCACTCAAGAGGGTGAATTATATGTGTGTATACATATAATACTATACCAAGCACAGCTTGTCTGTTTGTGTGTGTGTGAGAGAGTTAAGGGTGAAAACGCAAACCAAATAATAGTCCTGTGATGCCGTTGCGAATTATAAGGACGTATAGTACTTATATACATATTTTTAGACCGTTGTCCTGCATAATAAGTGTTTTTTTTTACTAAAATTTTAAGGTACATTAATTTGGAACCAACTTGGGTCTTAAGCATTAAAAAAAGTTAAATATTAGTTGAGGCTCAATTCATCAAAAACAGAACCTACGTATGCCAGCTTCTAAGGCTATAAAGATTTAATTAAATTCCCAATTTTCAATCGATTCAGTAAATTTTACGGTTTCCTTATATAAACATTCAATTTTAATGCAAATCTAATATATTTTCTAAATATATCCATTCCGTAATATATGACAAACGAACACCGCTGCATGCTTGCGTGTGTTCCTGGGGCACCCCAAAATCAACACATAGCGTGAACCCTTGGCGTGCACCCAGCGCATCGCCGGCACTCGCTCATTTACAAAATCTGTTCACACTTTTCGCATAATAAGTCACGAATCCAATGCGCCGTGACCACACACACAAAACATATAATATACGGTGGTGTGCGCAGGATTCGCATTGCACGCCAAAGCATACATACAACAACAATAACAAACACACATTGCGGTGTTCACAGTTCATAAAAATCACATTACGCAATGCGTGTATTGTATATATATATATATATATATATATTTATATGTAAGTACTGTTTGTGTTTATGCGGTTATTTCATTCGAGTGTGTCATTTATGCTGTGCGTGCTTTTATGCAATAAGTGCAATAAATTATTTATACAAATACGGATGTCTGTATGTGTGCGTGTAAAAGGATGCGACACACGCATGGGGTGTCCGCATGAATTTATATAAATTTGATTATAATAGGTTATCCTGTCAACGCATTGTTATGAACAAAGATACCTCTCAAATAGGTGTCGCATATGCCGTGATTTTGTATCCAGAAAGCAGCAACATTTGAGGGGTTTCTTATTATTGATGTTTCAATAATATTGTGTGTTCTTTCACTTTTTTTTTTTACTGAAAATAGTAAGTGGATTTAAAGTGTGCGTTTAACATTTTAGTGTCTTATTGTTTGTTTTATTATACGTAAGTCGCCCGCAGTCCGCCGGAGTTCGAATCCGAGTACTGGCATGAAATTATGTTTATACCTTTGTACAAAATTGTATCAATATTTTTAAAATCTGATCGTATGTTTCACTAAATATGTATATGAGAAGTGCATCCTTTAAACATCAAACTAACCATAATAGTCAAAATATTCTATTCGCTTTACAATCGTCTGAAGTTTGGTATGTACTGTACTCTATTTGGCTACTTTCTTTAAAATAATGCACTAATAATTGTCTGCAACAAGCTCTTGCACGATTTCAGTGTAAGCAAGTAGGCAGTTATTTTTCTACGGTCTGGTTTATGCCTCATTAAAATGGTGTATAAACACGTTTTTTAATCTCTAAAAGTTATTTCTATAACCTACAAGAAGTTTTTGTAAACCAATGCCGAATCCTGGCTTTTGAGTTTATATTTTTCCGATCTTCAGAGATTTTTTTTTAATAAGGATTCATGAATCGCATATATAAATTTTGAATTCATTTAATTATGTTAAATGGTATAATGGTAATATTTTTAAAATATTTTAAAAATAAAAAATACAGAACCGGATAAATACAAATAAAATACAATCATATTATTGAAATGTTTTTATGTTATTTTGATGTTAGTGGATTGTGGTAGTATGTGTATTGTGTATACAAAGATTCGTAAAGAAAATATCGACCGAAATTATAATCATGAAAATCCTCTCGCTCGTTTAATGAAAACCTGCATTTAAATTAATTGAAAATAATTTCCCACACAAATGTTACAGCACACACCAAAAAAAAACACTAAATCCGCAATTTCTCTCGCTCACGCCATCGCTGGCATTACGTGTCTGTCAGATCTGGACCCGGCCGCGCATCAATAAAAAGGCTGAATATTCTCACACGCAAAAATCGCGTTGTAATCCGGCATGTCAAAACGCTTATTGCGATTGCTCGCACGCGTTCACCCGGCGAATTTTCATTTAACAATTATTATTAAATGCTCTCACTTGTGTGTGTGTGTGTGTGTGTGTGTGTGAGTGTGTGTGTATGTCAATATCAATATGGTTGTGAAAGTGTGTATGTGTGTGCGTTATGAGTGGTGGTGCGATTAAGGGCGCTCACCGAGCACGGCGCAGCGCTCGCTTTGCTCTTATCGCATTGACGCAATAATAACATTCAATTAACTTTGTGTCATCGCTTTTTATGCCATTCAGTAAAATCGTATATATATATATATATATATATTGGGTGTGATGGTGTGTGTATGTTATAAAATACTGTATAGTATATACAATATATATATATATATATATAAATATATATATATACAGATAGATTACAATTCCCGAGCCAATGAACAATACAGATCATCGCTATACTTATAAAATAGAACTATGTATGTTGGTACAATATCCACCGGTATGGCGAGGGTTGACTTCGCTCGATGGAGCTGTATGTGTGCTGATGGTAGTGGTGCGTTGCTGCTGCTGCCTGTACAAGGGTGGATTACATTGTTGAGCTGTCTTTAAAAGTCTTGTGTGAAAATTAAGGGAGATTTTGTTGTTTGTGCGGAGATAAAAATGGGTCGCCGCGCTTGACTTGGCGGAAAGTGTGCGTGTGTCGGGTTTTAAGAGGAAGAGCACCCTCTTGAGAGATAAGTCGATTTAAAACTGTAACTGTAACAGTAAATTTATTTATTTTTTAGTATTACAACTTTTAGAGTTTTACTTATAGAATAAGTAAAAATATAAAAAAAACTTAATTAAAATGTCTACATTTGTAAATTATTCAAAACACATAAACCAAAATTGTGGATTTTTTTCAGAATTTGATATGTTAATGTTAAACTATATAGTTTTATATGTAAAAACAAGGATTTTTACTGACTTTGTATAGCTAGTATTGTATTGAAGGACTAATAATGGACTTTTAAATGTAAAATTCTCAGAATATAGTCAGAGCATTATCTGCTACTATTTAAAAAAATGCTTTGTCTAATATATTGTATATTTAAAAAAGTTTATTTGCCGAAAAACTATACAAAATTGGAGTCGAAAAGGAAAATGAAAACGCCAAAATTAGTCGTTGTGCTGTGTACATATTTTTATGGTGTCCATTTAGGTCAATAATAATTATACAGTTTAGAAAAATACTTTTTATGCGGATTGTGAAGGACTTCCACAATGACATATTTTTTGTTCGAGTATATCAAACTGGTTCCTTTAAAATCAAATCTTTAATTATTATGTTGTAACTTATCATCTCTATACAGTACAGCACTCGAAATGATGATGCTCCTGACTAAGATAGGATCATATTCTATTCTTTTGTTAGTTAATGATCAAAAGTCAATCATTATTATCTAATTGTTTCGTATCGAAGCTCGCACGCGACGTATAAAAGCGCTAATACGCCTTCAGCAAGAAAATATACCGACCGACCCCTAAAACCACCGTACCCTGAAAATACGCATAAAAGTGTGCGCTCGATGCAATCGTGCCATATCAACATCAGTTGAATACACGCGTCGTATATCAAAAACGTTTATATATGTTATGGCTATATATGCGTGTAGCAACTTTTTTTTGCGTCTTCAGAGTAAAACTTCCTAATGTATTTGCCTCTTATTCACAAATAAATAAGGGTGGAGACACTCAAAATGAAATTAATATGTCCGTTCGGCGCGTTGCCATTTAGAGACGCATGTGCGGACGTACGCGCAGGTGAACATTGAATTAGAGTGTGTCTTGCCTTTTTGTGTCTTCGCATTGAAGTATTTTTATGGGTGATTTTTTTTTGTTTCTTGTATTTTTACGTGAAATTCGTGCCGCGGAAATGGCATCCGCAATGTGCTCTGGGCTTGTTCACTTTGTCTTGAGGTGGCCTAATTACGCAAGGGATAATGGTAAGTTTTTGTAAGGTGTGTGCGTGCGAGTATAGACGAAAGGTGCTTGTCTATGTGACGTACGTTTAACGGTCTGTTTGATTATGGTAAAAGGACTGTTGAACCCTAGAATAGGCGTTACACCCTGAATGCATTAAATCTCTGGCATATAGACGAAATTCTAAACACGCGCGTACTTTAGTAAAACGCACGCACGCAAATATATGCACCATTGTATACATGCACACACATAACATTTACACACGCATTATATTCTGCATGCACACGATTAAATGCTAATTTAACACACACGCACGCAGGCAAGTGCGCACCCAGACACACTTTTCTCGTCTCGTATATACGCGCCGTGCCGCCCTCAAAAAACAAAAACTAGAACTACGTTGCCGCCGCGCGCCGCTCATAATTTTACACGGCAATCACTGCGCGAGCAGCACAGGTAATTCGCTTATCCGCTTGCCACGCACCATCGAAAAAGTGCTGCTGGACACCCAACCCTCGCGGGCTAATCGCTTTTTGCATGCGCGCGCACATACGTGTGAGTACCCGGGTTGCTGCTGCGCCGCGCCGGCCTCTTCCAAAATTAACCTAGAAAATTTGAATATAATTTATGTGTGCGATCAGCAAACGCACGTTTAATTTGGATTTAGTGTATATTTTTGCAAACGAGCAACGATTGTTGGTGGACGCACGGTGGGGAATTTTCATATTACTCGATATTTATTAAAATCCAAATGTTATAAGTTCTATAAATGCATTTTTTGTATAATATATCGAAAATATACCTTTTATATATTATTTATTCAGGTTTCTCCAATTTTGTTTCTAATTTTTAAAAAATCCAAAAAAATATAGCCAAAACTTTAATAAAAGAAATAAAAATACCAAAAAATATTTACCCATCAATACTGATCGGATTTCTAGTAAAAAACATTTTTTTAGTCAAAAATCAATGTATAGTGAAAACCTACACTGAGAGAAGCGCTAAATTTACTATTATTATATATTATTTTTATTATATATACATGTTTTGGTACCTTTTAATTTTTTTACCTATTTTTTTGGTTGGTTTTCATTTAAATTACCACAACCAAAAAAGATTCAGTAGTTATTTTTAACAAATAAAAAAAAAACAAAAGAATGCTGTGTTTTCACACTGTGCAACGCGCCTGCGCCGCGCACCACCTCTAATATACATTTAAGTGCACAGCATGTATATTTTATGTTTTATTAAACCGCGTAATATAGTATATACTTAGGCGATTACAAGAGAGAATAGTGAATGTGCTTTGCTGCGCGGGTAAACAACGTGCGAGTGCAATTGAGCGAGTGTGTATACCAAACGGAGTGAATGCCGCGTTTTTGTGAGTCGCGTGAAAGACATAAACATAATAAACATATACAAATTAAGAATAATTTTTCATATAAAAAAACACAGAATTTTTAAAATTTAAGTATTTGAAGCTTTATTCCGATTAATCCCAAAAATAGGGTTTTATATCACATACCAAATATGAAAAATAGTTTTTTTTAATAAAGGTATAGAAAATAAATGAATTTATTTATTTTTAAAGTATAATTTATAATTTAATAATTTTTTTTTTTTTTGCTTAACCTTTACAATTTTGAGGACTCTCATTAATGTTGATCCAACACTCCTTTACAAAACATCTTGGATACATTTATCATTCACTTTATTATTTGTGTTGCCCGTATCCATATTTACAAGTCACCTTTGGACACATTTACTCTATCTCATGTATAAATATAATTGATAAAAATGTGAACGCATTATCACGCAATTATCTCTCGACAAAAGGTTAAAAAATGCTATACAAAATAGACAACATCATGCATGATGTTTTTTGCTAGTTTTTTTTAAGTTAAAATCTGAAAAAAATTTCATACAAAAAGTAAGTTTCATATGAAAGATTTCCCCCTACCCTTTACAGGAAAAATCATAAAAATGTCCCACCTACCTAAAATTATAAATCCTCAATTAAATAATCATTAAGTAATCAATCATAAATCATAAATCAATTATCAATCATAAATCATCAGACATCTACAATCAGATTCAAATGCCTTCAAAATGTCCACTAATAATATAAAACGGAAACAGCTGATCAAATTATACTTGATGTTTTAGAAAATGAAATCCATTCCAATTGCATATACAAAGTACCGGTCATTTTCAAATGCACGCGTAATCGCATCTAATCGTGCATCAGCGTGTCCGCTACCAGAAAAAAACACTTGGCGCATAAAATCGAAACTGCATTTTAATGTGAGTGCGTGCTCGCATAATGAAATGCGCTCTTCAGACTACATATATAATATATGTATATTATATACCTATACTTGCGTGTACAAAGAATGTGCAAGATGTGTATACGCGCATTTACGATATAATTACCAATTATTTTCATGCGCTGCCAGTATCAAGCCTATGATTTTCTACATACACACACACACACACTTCAGCAGAAGCAGCAGCAGCATTTATTATATATTCTATGCGTTTCAAATTGGGCGCGCGCAGAAGCACATTTTTGGGTGTATATTAAACGCATTTCGCGATGCGCGGCCACTGCCTCCGCGATGCATTTGCATTGGCCGTGTTGCACGCACTGGGGCAACAGACAAATACACTCTTAAAACCTCAAATAAATGCTCGCTCTTGCTCGCTATGGCGTACATAATCTGTGGCCCTAAGGTGTCTTTTACAATGTAGATACAAGATCGCAAAACGTAATAAGCACTCGCGCGACGAGGCCCATATACGAGCACAAATATATAAACATATATAATATATCCATAGCATATAAAAGATATGCATAGTCGATTACAAATGCGCTTGCGTGGACTGCGGCTCAAAACCGCGCGCGTCTTTACGCGTCTGTAAAGAAGTAGCAAAAAAAGCCAAATTAGACGCTGAACATAATGTTAAGTATGTATTAGGAAGAGCATGTAAACACAGGTAAATCAGCCCAGTATATATATATTTTGAATGCGAGCATTTGTTTGAGTTCAAGGACGCAATGATCGCTTAGAGACGCTGACTGTAGGCGGTTGGCAGTTAAGTGCGTGCCAAAAAAAATATTTGGAATGTTTCCTTTTTTGCGATGAAGGCAATAGTTTTTTTTTTATTTAACTAGCATGATTTATTTTATTTTTAAAAATATTTATTTCTGTAAAGAAACCGACTTATTAGGCGATATAGCAATATAATATAATTTTTCAATCCAAATTTGACGGCAGTCTATTGTTTATTGCCTAAAATAAATACATAAAACCTTAAATCATGTTCACACTTCATCAGAACAGAATTAAGATACTTCAATCATCCAAAAATCTGGGCTATCGCTCATCTTTCTGGCAGACATATTTAATGACGGTACAACTACAAACACACGTACATGAAATCTACTCCGCCGTCTTTAAACATTCAAATATTATGTAAAACATGTCCCCGGGTCCTCCGTGGATCGTGTGCGGGTCGTGTGCACCGCGTATATATATATATATATATAACTGCCGTCGATCTCACGCTGTGCAAACGCCTGTGCCTTCACTCTATGTATAAATCTTTGAAGATCTGGAAATCAGACGATCTCACTGCTGTGCGTCGTGTTATAGAGAACATATCGTGTACTTCTTGTGTACATACGTAAACACAATTTCTATCATGTAATTTTCTAACATGTAATTTGATGTTACAAACCTAGATACACTCGAATAATTGTGTTTGTACAGAGGAAAGCGTGAACAGAGCGGCCGGCGCAATTAATTAATGCACCACGAAACACGCGAGCTGATTCCAACATATTTAATTGTATTTTAAAATATTTTATTCAAACACATGTAGACGATTTACGACACTTTGACATGACGACACTGGTTGTAATTATATTATATTTTATTAAAGTATAGTAAAGTATTTTATTAAAAATGATATAATTTGAAACAATTTAAAAATATCGGATTATTGTTATTGCTATTAATGTAATAAACAAACAAAATTTTATAGTGATCAGTAAAATCCAATAAATTCTGGCCGTTGACGTCGTCAATCGATAGCGGCAACTTTTAACAAACACCGTTTGTGGAATTAACACATTTAAGGACCTTAGACAATGTATCTAAATTGAACTTTTACAAAAAGACCGATGCAACGGCTCTGTCTACTATACTGTATACCTGTACAGTCCTATATGACGTTGCGTATATAGTAAATAATAGCAAAACAATAAATCCTTATCGCCCCGCACAGTTTTTCCACTAAATTTTAGTTCACCTGTTCACTAGAGGGTCTAGAGGCTGGCACACTTTTGGCCGCAGGTAAATTTGCACGTGCACACATTGTTTTAAATGATTACGTTTTTTTATTGATTCTTCAAATTGCTCTATTACCTATATATATTCTACTCGTATGAAACTATAAAATTAAAATCCATAAAAATAACCTAATCAAAGAAAAACAAAATATTTGCTTTGAAAATTATTTTGAATAAAAGTTCTGTTTTTTTTTAAAAATATTGAAAAATGCATTTATATATATGATTCTTGAAAATTAATTATGATAAAAGTTTTGTTTTGTTTTTTCTTTAAATAAATTATTGGAAAATGCATTTATATAAATATTTATTCAGATAAAGCTAGTTTTACAAGTTTTCATCGTTTTCAAATAAAAGATAAATAGACAAATATTTATTATTATTTATATATATATATTATTTATGGTTATTCGGCAGTTTCACGAAAACTTTGAAAACTTTAATTTCTTTATTTTTTAGCGGAAATTGTTGTTGGAATAGTTGCTTTTGGAGACTTCATTCAAGTGAAACTATTTGTAATTTACATAGCTTAAAAAAATATTTCAGTATACCTTTACTATACTCCATGAGTTTGAGTCAGGAGAATTATATACTCATATATACTTTACAGCTTCCTAGTTACTTCAATTATCGTACAATATCTATATCATTGTGTGCCAGTTTGAGAGTGCACTCTTATGTAATAAACAGCATCGACGGTCTATAACCAAAGAATTACGAATATCTGATATCTCGCAAAAAGAGTATTTTATTTTTTCCAATAACACCAGAAGAGAATGCGATCACGATCTACCAAAGAAACTCAGTATAAAATATATTTTACATAATATAGTTTTTGTTTTTATTTATCGTGTATTTATACTCGTATTACAAATGTATATATTATAGTTTCAAGAGTCGCTTGTGTACTCATTTATATAATGTTGCTTTCAAAATAGAATTGTATTTATATTTTTTTAGGAAGAGTATAGCTGCACGCGCGCACGCACACGCAAAGGCTGGCTGCTGTCTCGATCAGGTGAGATGGTTTCGGTGTTTTATTTTCACATATGTTGTGTATGTGTGTAAAGAATATAATTAAATAATATCAACAAAAAAACATAAAAATATCTATTTCAATGTGTATATGTTTATGTGGTAACCGCGAGCTCGTGAAGAAAATTACTTAACACTCTATTAAATATCACAAGTAGCTGGTAAATAATTTCCTGTGCTGGTTTTGCGGGTGGATGAAAAATTGAAAAATGGAAAAATATTTATAACAAAACAATAAACAGGGATAGACTGCGCGCGAAAAGAGAGTGCGTGGGGAATGGGGATTTTGTTTTGGGGAAGGGTGTGTGTCCATTTAGCGAAAGGACCCACACAAATAGAATTATTTTTTTATATATATTTAACATGTTTTCTTAAGCTAACTATAGGAGTATTTTCTAAGTGTGTGAAGGGGGTAGGGTGGATGACGATGATTTTATATCGAACTTGGGGATGAGTTTAATGATGATGATGGTACTCGTGCTCGTGGTGGCCACTGTCTCCATGATGCGAGGGCTCTTCGTGATGATGGTGCTCTTCTTCGTGATGATGAATGGGCACATGCACTGTCTCCTTTACGGGGTACGGCACCTCCTTGTGTACAGGGAAGCTTACTTCCTTGTACACTGGGTAGGGCTTGTCGATGGGAACCTTAACCTCATATGGTACTGGTTTCTCAACGGTGTAAGGTACCTTCTTTTCAACAGTGTACGGTTGTGGGTAGGGTACCTTGTGATAAACTGGGTATGGCTTCTCTACTTCAACGTTGTACGGCTTGTCGACGGGCACCTTAACCTCATACGGAACCTTCTTCTCAACGACAACTGGATATGGCTTCTCAACGGTGACTGGGTATGGTTTTGGAACGTGCACGTGGTATGGTTTGTCAACGTAGTGCTTGACCTCATAAGGTACCTTCTTGATGACGGTGTATGGTTTTGGCACTGGAATCTCTACTTTGACTTCATATGGGATCTTCTTCTCGACATAGTAGGGTTGTGGTACGTGCACTTTTACCTCATATGGAACCTTCTTTTCGACAGTGTAGGGTTGTGGCACAGATACTTTAACTTCGTATGGTTTGTCGACGGGAACCTTGACCTCATAGGGAATCTTCTTGATGACAGTGTAGGGCTCTGGTACATGCACTGGCACTTTGACATACTCCTTGACAGTGTATGGAACCTTCTTCTCAACGTAGTAGGGTTGTGGAACATGCACTTTTACCTCATATGGTACTTTTTTCTCGACGGTGTACGGCACGTGCTTGTGAACGGTGTATGGAACGGGAACCTTCTTTTCGATTGTGATGGTCTTGACGTGCTCGTGGTGATGGTGACCGTGGTCACCGCCGAAGTCATGACCGCCAAAATCGTGTCCACCGAAATCGTGACCGTGGTCACCAATCGATCCGTAGATACCACGTTTCTCGGTCTTCTGGGACTCACCGACGGCAGGTTCAACTTCTTTCTGCTCGACCTTCTGTTCATTTGCTGCAGCTCCCTCGGCAGATGCTAAGGCCACCCACGACAGGGCCAGACAACTAGTCACTAATATCTGAAAATATAAAAACAACAAAAATTATCATAATGAAAATATTATCTTAAAATGTTATTTTCACTGAGCCACAGCGCACAAAGTTTAATGAATGCATTAATTTAATGCAATTTTCTAAATCGGACAATAAATCGTGTGTAGTTTCACAACTTGTTTTTTCGCCGCGTTTATTAGATGCACGACTAAACACAGCCACACAACACATTCGGAAATTGCGCGGGAAATGTAAATATGCAAAGTGAATGGCGGCGAAAGGCGAGCTCCTGCTGAACGTTTGCGTAATCCAAATATGCGATGCGCGTATCCTTTTGATGTGCGCGTGCGTGCGTTTTAACAAGCTCGAAATCACGACGATTTATTAGTCACACAATTATTTCAAAAACCAAAAACAAAACATAAACTATTTGATATTTTAATAAATTAAATTTTTCACATACCAATCTCATGGTTAGCTTTGAGCTAATGGATTAAGCGAGACCAAAGACGGTACTGACTTCCAAACGGACGCTCCTCTACTATTTATACGCGGAGCGATCCCACCATACACTAGCTCACACACATACACACATACATGGACACCGTCGACGATCGAAAATCCGATTTTGTATTTCAATTCCGCGAGCGCACAACAGCGCGTATACAATGTATATAACTTTCGCTGCAGAAACGCGGCGAACAGCTTTTTGATATGCACTATAACGTATAATATAATAACGACGCACGGCATAGCCAGCAGTGCGATCGCGCAATACTCGTACCCAATAAAACTATATAAAGTGTAATACATATACAATATAAACGTCACACACACAAAAGCTCTTTATTGCACACTCACACACACACACATTGATACTAACATTCTTGCAATTGTTCCACTGTTGCTTTTAATAGCTCATTAATTTTAGCGTTCACAATTGCTCGACCAAATAACTATAGAATTGTAAATATGAGCCACATGCGCCCACCGTGCTACTGTGCGCATTAGACCATTTAGAGCAGGTTCAAATAAGCAATTATTAGTGCAAAAATACATCCATATACATGCATAAGCACGAATTTATAGTGTTATAATAATAATATTACATTTTGTGCACAATCTTTGCACAGATTTTTAAATTAGTTAATCTAGTAATTTTGGTTTGCGTATCGTAATCTATATAGTGACTAAAAACGTGTTTGACGATAAAAAACGAAATAGTTTACTGACAACGAGCCTCGGAAATATGCACTTCTACAGGATTCATGCACAGTATTTTGAATATACATTTGAAATTTGTTAATAAAATATTTTTTAACAAATAACACGGTGGTGATAATAAAAACGAAAGAGTTCACTGGAGACAAGCATCCAATATAATAGTTTCTGTTACTTTTATACAATTATACATTCATTGTTGAAATTTACCAAAAAGACTAAAATGATGTATTTGTATACAAACAAAAATTTGAGAATTAATCAAAATATATTTTATTTATAGTATATTATGATTCATTTATATCATCAATATCATCATTACGAACAATAGAGAAATATCTAGTAATGATTCGGACTTTTTAGAAGTAATAAAAAATATACATTCAAATTTTAAAAAAATGTATCCAATCTATAATTTTTAATTTTTGTAAGCTCAAACCTGGGAAAATATAAAAAATTACCTTTTTTTAAAAAAAAAATTATCTTATGGTCTCCAAATCATCACCATTCATCAACAAAACATAAATTGTTTTTATTCATATTGGACTTTTAACTAACAAATACATTATTTAAATTTTACTTTTTGTAACGACACGGTGCGGAGGGTAAAATCAAAAGAGTTCAATGGCGACGAACCAAGGGTGTATATATTTCCGAAATAATATATTATTTAAAATTCATTTTTTAACATATTATGTTTTTGTTTTTACAGTCTTACAGGCCTAATGATTAAAAAAATACAAAGAAGGGATTTTACATGTTGACATCTTGACCACCCACCGGTGATGCAGTTAATTAAAAAAAACTGATTCTGTAAAAAAAATTCAAATAAAAAAGTTTTATACAAACTTAAAATGACGTAACATATTAAAAAAAATACTCAATCCACAAAAACAGCATGCGTTTTTTTATAAAACAACAATGAGCCAAAATTGCGAATAGCGTGCGTTTGTCTATTTATTTAAGAGACGTGTATTCAAAAATCATCTATAAAACAACATTAATTTGTTAAATTAATAATTTTTTTTTTAAAAAAAGTGACGTCAACGGGTAAGCATCTCCCCAACTGATCTTTATTTAACATTCTTAATCGTACAATGTAAGTATATAAAAATAGACCTATATATTCTAGATCCCTGCTATTCTTTATATTGCAGAATGCGGGATTTTGAGTAGATTATTAATTATTGTAGCTTTGGCGTAATGACATACATAGATAAAAAATAATAATAATTGTAAAAAAGCTTACAGAGCTTAAAAGCGGGCAAGATTAAGAATGGTTGTGTGCTAAAAATGTATGTATAGTATTAAGTAAATTACAATAAAGTTATATTTCATGCAAAATATATGATTTATATAATTTTCTGATTGAACATCGATGCACGCATTATATTTTGTTTCGCTGTTTACTTCGCCAACGAAAAGACCTACACACAAAGCGAGATAATCCTATTAATACGTGTGTCTGTGTTGAACTCATGGACATGCTCAATTAACAATATTTATTCTTGGTTTCAAGGCGTGCTGCCGTGTTAATTTGACATATTTATATGAAAAAAATATCTGTTTGTGTTTTGATATTATCTAATTTGAGTGAGTGCCAGAAATTATTCAAAGTTTATTGAAATCGACAATCAGCAAAGCACGTATTAAAAACATACTGCTCGGGACTCCTGCTTGTGTTTGGCAATTCTGCTTACTATAACAATTGAGCATCTATTTCGGATTTCATAAATCGTAAACACAAGGCGAGCTTATAACCCATTCATTACGGTAATCTTAATATATATATATATATAGTCGCGCTTAAGCATATATACATATATATATGTAATTATTGTAAATGTACAAATACAATTATACACATTTTTATACAATATTAATTTCATAACCATTTTTCATACATGTATGCGATATTACAGAAAACGAAAGCACATTTTGTTTTTATATATATACAGAATATTACAATTTATTTATAACACCGCAATCCGCGATGTATATATATATATATATATATATATATATATAAATATATATGAATGTGCACTTAGTTTCTGATGTTTATTATACTCCAAGTCGAGCATAAATACCCCACGCATTTGTACGAGTCATTTAATGTGCTTTATGCTGTTATGCGCTGCACGCATAAAGTTACACAAACTGATCTAAATTGTTTAAATGTTAAATAATCTAATCACAGAAGCGTGCGTACCATAGACAAGCGGGGCCGGCTGCGTTAAAAAAAAACAATAATAATAACATTTTTTTGTATTTCTGGTCTAGCGTCTGTGCAAGATATATGATGTAAGAAATATTCATCAACGCAGTTATTATAATAAAGCACACACAATCATAACACAATTTTACACACACACGCACGCAAACGAAACATAATGTATATTCTGCGCACGCGTGTCGATATATGTTTAATAACACGAATCAAATTTTATGTGTAACATAAATACAGTAACATACTTATGCGACGGCCGGAGCGCGCAGCTCGCAGAGCAATCTGCTGAGACCGGTTTTGCATGGATTTTATACCTGTCGAGAACAACTAATTGGATGCAAATCTGCGCTAAGACGAGTAAAAGTCGTCCGACACAGACACATAAGATCTTGTGTGCGTATATATGTGTAATGTCTGTCTGTCTGAGTCAGTATGTATAAGTGTGTGTGCATGGATGCAATCAATAATTTATTGCAATGTACATTCTATTTCCATATGCATTAAAGATTAA
The DNA here is from genome assembly GCA_010015015.2 of Bolitophila cinerea. NCBI lineage: Eukaryota > Metazoa > Arthropoda > Insecta > Diptera > Mycetophilidae > Bolitophila > Bolitophila cinerea. Next base: position 5,839 of record JAAAKO020063499.1, on the reverse strand, counting down.
ACTAAATACAACATTTGAGTGGCTTCTCTTGTATCGGGTGTTGAAAAGCGGGTTCCATTTCGAGTGATGTTGACATTTCTCTTTTTGTGCTGTTGTTTCCATTATTGGAGACACAGGTTGGAGTAGTTTAGTTGATCGCTTCTTATGAATGTACATGTTTATTTAGCAGTATTTTAATAAAAGGCTTAGAAGACCCTTCAATGATTTGTAAGTAGCACAACAACTGAGAAAAATATGGTATTTTACCGATTTTTATATTTTCAAGATATTTTTTGAAGATCTATTTTATCACACTTTTCGGCTCCTTGTACCGGAACATTTGCTTACAATCTTATTTTATTTCCCTAAGGATACACTCTTAATATCCATTAAATTCATTTTTAAATTATGCCGTCTTTAATCTAATCTATGAACTATGTTACAAATATATATTTATAACAAATCATATTTTCCTAAAAAAAACGTCTTCAATTACCACTTGAACTAATTGAATCTCAACATAAAAAACACCTCAGTTATGTGTCTTTGAAAGTGTGTGTGTGTGTGAACAAAAAACCTAGCGAAAGTTTGAGTGCTACTCAAAGCACATAATTTGCACACTTATTGTGTTTGTACATAATTATCGTACGAAATGCAATTACATACTCGCACACACACTGCCTAATTGCAATTTGAAAATATTATATTTTTGAAATCAATAATGCGAACGTTGCGGTATGATTGAGTGTTGTTGTTGTTTTTTACCCGTTATACCAAATAGCCCGTTATACCAAAAAAGTTACGATTTTGCATTTTTATTATATTTTATTGGTATATGTAACAAATATGTATATATAATATATTTTGTACACAATAATAAATCATTGCGCACACTTTTGCGTTTCTGAGGCCTTCTTTGTGGTCACCGTGACGCGCTTAAAATCTGCCGCTGGCGCAAACTGATTACGAAGCTGTCTGCACAGTAGGTCGAAACGCTTCTGCGTGACCATCGCACCACGAGACTGCTTGTGCAGTCGTTGCCGTTGACGTCGCGTGTGTCGCTCGGACTCACGCAGAATCTCCAGTGGAATGGAGTCGAGCTGTTCGAGTAGACCGAGCGCGTGTTCGTGAATGCGTGCAAAGCGCCACAGTGCCGTAGACGCTGTGCCAATTGTGTCTGTACATCCGCTGCTATGCTCTCGATCGCCCGGCCGGATCATCTGGTACAGTTCGTCACATATTGCCAGAATGGTGCGTGCTTTTGGACTAAACAGAAAAAAATATCAAACTCACATTCAAGGAGAGCTAAGCAGTTTTTTACTTGGCCACGGCTTTCGGAAGGAGTGCGTTCAGAAGGCTCTCAGTGTCTTTGCGCAGTTCAGACTTTCGCGATGCACTAAATGCGCTTTTCTGACGCAACAACGCAATTTTAATCTGCTGCGTATCCTGAAACTCTTGCATCTGACGATTGCTTTCCTCAAATATTCTCAGGATCTGTTTGAACAGCCAGAATGTACGATTCTGATCAATGGCCACAGTAAACGTTTTCTCCTTAAGTGTGTCCAGGCTCTGTGGACAGATTAAATATTACATTTTTGTGCACACAGAATTTAGCTATAATGTAATATTTGCCTTTCTCCACAGATCAGCGTCTGGCTGAATGGACCTCATTTTCTGCATATTTGGATAAATCTTTGCCTCGAAAAACCGTTTAATGGCATGCGCATTTGATTCACAGCCCTGACGCATATTTCGTGTGCTACAGTGCTGAATAGCCACCAGCATCGGTTGCAGAGTGCCATCGACCTCTCGATGGATCCAATCGTTTTCAGTTCGCCATTCTTTTTCTCTTGTCAGGTAATAGTAGTTCTACAAATAAATAATAACAATATTGTTATTAGACTATAAAACTAAAACGTTTTTCAATTTTGCATTTACTTGTAGCTTCATCAAAAAGTTCAAGTCACCCTCCGTCCGAAAGATCTCTTTTGCTAGTTTGTCCAGATCCTCGGTCAGTCCGAAACGCTGTTCCTTTGTGATGCGGTTCTCATGCTGTTGCTGCTTTAGCATACCGTAGCGTTCGGTCACTTTGCGGTATGCATCGCATTTCCATCGACTGAACAGAATTTCACATAACTTCGAGTACGAGTCATAAAAACATTAATAAATTATTTTGATTGCTGATTCAACTCTTAAATAGTAACCTCCGCAAACTTGTCGAACTCATCCATCATGTCTTTCTCGGCCTTCTGACTTGCCACCAGCTCCAAAAGGTTCTCCTGCATATAGTTTATATTGTAGTTCTTGCGCACGATCTCACGCAATCGAATGATGTCTCTGTATACAATTAAAAGGTTCGTTGCTTTTAAGCTCTTTCGTATTTAAAAACTTATATGTATTAACATACGTTTTAACACAAAATTTGCGTGTCGGTGGTCGGTGTCGCAGCTCATGAACATAGTACTCATCCCACTCAGTGGCCAGACGATGAAAGTACTTTTCACCAACACCCACTTTCTCCTCCTCAAACGCCGGTCCGTTCACTTGCAGTCGATCACGTATCCAGTGTTTACCTTTGATTAGGTTCGTGTAGTACTTGTGCTGCGTAGTGACTAAAATGTGAAATCAAATTAATTTTAATTTTTTATAAATTAAAAGAAGAATATAGAAGCGCTACATTTTTTCGGCGACCGGAACTTGTCCATCATGTGCGGATCCCGATAAAACGGTCCAACTATGTTATCGTAGCGAGTCCGTTTTTCGTGCAGCTTGCGTTTGAAAAGCTCCTTGATCTGAGGCTTATCGGCAAAGCGCGAACGAAAACTACGATTTTGATCCGTTGGCTCATCGTCCAATGTTTTCTCGGCTTCTTCCACATGAATGGATGTGACTTCTAATTCGGGGTCTGGTTGCAATTTGAATTCCTCAAACGTTATTGGTTTAACAATCTAGAAAATGTATTGTAATTCATTATAAGTGAAGACGGATTTAAGAATTTAACTAACGTCCTCTTTAGCCTCGCACAGACCACGATGCTCCTGATATTTCTGCTGAATCAAATGATAGTATTTTGCTTTCTCTGCTGATCGCTGTGTAGAACCCGTTTCAGCGGTCTTAATCTTCTTGCTGCTCATCTGAAAGAACTTTGCAAAAAACGAGCGTTTCACATTTGCTTGGTCCTCCGACAAAACAGCAACCGTACTAGCAGCAGCTTGACTACGACGACTTCTCAATCGATCGTCCAGTAGTAAATTAATCCGCTTCAAGCGATCCTTATGCAAATATTTATTCCTGAAGCGATTCTTCTTGCGCACCTGACTTATCTTAATGGTGGGCACCACAAAGTACGGTGTCCGAACCAGTGCTAGTTTCTTGACGTTCTGCACGCTCTCATTGTCCTCGGACGACTCATCATCTGATGGGGGCTGCTCAAGACCCATGTGGGACAAGCGTACGCGACGCAATACGTTCTCCTGGATCTTTAGCTTTCGGCTGTGCCTCACTGCACGCTCGGTCATGGTGAGCGGAATACTGAATTTGTTAGAGTTTACCGTAAACTTATCTGGCGTGGGTATCGGAGTAAACGGGCCATACATGTAGCCGGTTATATGTTTAATTTTGTCCTTGAACCGAATTGGTTGAAATACTTTTGACTTAACGGATTTGCTTGTTTTCAGACTGCTGGGAACACTGGCAGTTTGAATTGGTGGCAGTGCTGCTGGTGGGGGAGATGTACCACCACACTGTTTTTTCTGTCGTCTACGCTCTTCGTGAGCCCACTCTCGAAACACCAACTCATCCTGTGCCGGAAAATCGGGTACAAATTCGCTTGCATCAAAGTTCTTCCGAATGAACTCCCGAATTCGATTGTTAACGTCCTCACGACAATAGTAAAATGGCAGTCCGTCGATTAAATTATCGTTGAGTTTCTCCTCTACAATTGGCCGCTGTTTCTTAGCGAAATCTGCTTTTGTCCGAATCACACACGCACTACTGTTGTCCGACGCTGACGCAGATCCCGACGGTGACTGGATAAAATCAGCTGATGCCACTTTTTTAACAATGCGCAGATAGTTTTGGTGGGATGTGTGCTCGCCATCACGTTGCTTTTGTCCCAAACAACTGTTCAACTCTTTAGCGGGCTGCGTGAAGTTTGTGGCGATACGATTTCGATGTCGCATTCGATAGATTTTTTGCAGTGTTGTCGGACGGTTTGGATGCAGTTTAGAGCGCGTGTTTCCTCTTGTGCTGCCAAGACCTCCGACGAAGTTAATTTCATTAGGCGGTGGGTTAAAGGGAATGTGATAGCGTTGATCATTGTATGGCTGTTCGGTTCGAGCAACCTCACGGTCCCAAACGAATGCCTTGGAGCCCTACAATCGATGCACTTTGTTTAAATAATAATTTCTACTTAATGTATAAATAGAATAAATAAAAGTATACCTTTAAAACCGATTTCCTGCTGCGAACGCTAGGAGAATCAACAGAAAAAGAATTACTATTTACACAGGATTTCTTCATAATTTTATTTTACGTTTGCCGTTTTTAGCCATTCATGAAATATATTGATTAAACAATTTCCGTGTGACCCATGGATACAAGTTTTCTCGCAACAGGTATCGCGCAGAAATCAATATTACGCAAAGTATATAACCTCTCGGTGCGCTCGGCTCGGTTGTGCTGAGCACACGTCTTCGAGTCAATGACCGCACGAGAAGTATTGCAGTTATACGATACGCCTTGGGCATCTTTCTATAGTTGCTTCCTCTGTCCGAGTTCAAACATCCTATATAACAGCAAACTAGATCAATAGGTAAATGCGGCACAAGTACTTCTGGCGTCTGGCGTTGCATATTTAATATGCGTAATCATCAAAATCATCGTGAAGTGACAATATTTAAAACGTGTGTATGTGTGTGTGTACATGCAACCGCGCAATAAAACATATGTTTTAATGTTGTATCAAATGGAAGATATATAATTATTCTTATACCATACGTACTTAGTATAAGTGTGTATAGTGTGTTTGTATATAAATCGCGAGCAGCAGAGAAAGTGTTACATCACGAGAGCCAGTGTGCTCATATGAGCGCGTCTTGTATACATATAATATCATGTATTTATACATTATATATGAGCTATATAAACTTAGCTAGAGTATAGAGCTTATGCTGTTTTCTGCAGCTTACGTTATATGTATAATTATTTATTTACGAGTGCGCGCAGCTTGTGCGACCATCCGCGCAAATATGGCTAATTTGCTAGAGAAGGAAGGTTTTCGCGGGTTGATGACATGTTACGCGCGAGATTACTATTAAATTGAGCTGAGCCTGCAATGTGGTAAAATTTGAAATCTACTTATAAATTAATGCAATATTATGTAATTTAAATTCAGTAATATATTAAAAATGTGAATTGCCGGTTATTTTTAATTTGTACTATGTGTGTCAAATTTGCCAATACTCATAAATTGGATACTTTTAATATATTTTGCATTTCAATAATTTCGAAATAACACCATTTTGATTAAAATATGTCTAACAGCTTGAAAACATGTTGATTCTTTATATCATTCCTGCGAAGTGTACCAAAAGGTTAACAAATTATAGACAAGAAAAACACTTTTGTAATCTGTTTTTTTTTTAGATTCCGAGAGAATAGGCAGGAGCTGAATTGAAATTGTAAGAGTCGTTTTTTTGGTTGACAGGCAAAATATACCAAGTGAAAATCGGGAATACGAATTTTGAGGTACGGAAAAAAGTGGTACGCACCTTTCGGAAATATGCGGTACGCGATTTATGCGGAACACGAAAAAAGTGGTACATTTTTTTGGAATTTTGTGGTACAGAAAAAAAGTGGT
>JAAAKO020063488.1:0-10072 GCA_010015015.2 Bolitophila cinerea | reverse complement strand
AGGACCCTCAATTCTACTAAATATCTTCAGATCATCAGCATACATAAGACATGAAGAGTACCTGAAAATATCTGCCACGTCGTTTATAAACAAAATAAAGAAAAGCGGACCTAAATAAACAAATCTGAACGTTTACCACGAATCTTGATGTATTGCTTGCGATCAGTCAGGTATAACTGAATCAAATTAAGTAAAGGCAATCTATCAAAAGCTTTACGAATGTCGGTATACACTACATCCAACTGTGCACCAGACTAAACTATACCAATAGCATGATTGGTAAACTCTACTAAATTCCTGGATGTAGAACGTCCAGCCATGAAACCATGCTGAGATGGTGATATATTTTTTCTTCTTCTTTCCGTTATGATATCACAGACCATGTGTTCAAACAACTTAGCGATAGTTTTAAGTATCTCTACTCCTCGATAGTTGGAAACATCTCTCCGAGAATCAGATTTAAAAATTGATGATATATACGACACCTTCCATTGACTTGGAAAACTCCCTGTTTTAAGTGATAAATTGAAATTAAAGAGAAGGCGATCAGTTAGTGTCGATGTACACGCATTCAAAAAAACATTTAAAAAGGTCGCAGATCTCATTTACATTTGCTATTTTAACTCCATTGTGGCCCATCATGCTTGGAAAACCATCTGTATTTTTTTCGAGTTTATGTACGACCAAAACTTAAACGGATCAGCGACAAGGTCACGCTGTGTCTTAACAAGGTACTGATTGTACAAATTACGTTGCATAGATTCGAACTGACTGCGTAGTGTGAGGAAAATCTCCCGATCTGAGACCCGACGCTTCCGTTTAAACTTATTAAAAACTTCACTCATAATACTGACTTCGAATTTAATTTCTACCTGAACATGATAAACGTCAACTCTACTTAACGGAAAAGCGCATCTTTCAACTGTAACGTCGCCAGAATTGCTACAAAACACTCAATCTAAAAGACGATCCTGCTTGTCTCAATTATTATTATTATACGCAAATATTACACCTCAAAAAAATAAATATATTATGAATTCCAAATTCAATAATATCTAAAATATTAAAAAAATATATACAATCAATTTAAAAATATTTATTATTATTTGCAAATACGTATTAAGAATACTATTAGGGGAAAGGCTTTCAGGTTGCCACCCTTTAGCTATTTTTTATCATAACTCGTTATAAAATCAGCTTTTTTGTAAATATATAGCATACGTTGAATAGAGGATGTAAAAAGCTTCAATTATAATATAGAATTTTTTTGAATTCTGTTTTTTTTTTTGCATTTTTGTCAAATGGTCATAACTTTGGAACTATCAGACCTCTGGGCTTTGTTTAGGGCATTTTAGAAACATGAGAGGTAGAATTACCTTTTAAGAAAAAAAACACATAATTTACCTGCCATCTGGCTGAGCAAATTAAGGTTTTGCGTCTTATGTCTTTTCTCATTTTTTTTAAAAAAAGCTCAGTATCCCAGCGATTTTACTTTTTAAAATTTGTTTATTGATTCTTAAAATTCTCTCTTTCCAACAAAAAAAATCAAATTTTGTAAAGTATTATAGAACGACCCTTTGAAAATGGTCATACTAAAAATAGGTGGAAACCTGCAGTATTACGCCATATTAAAATAAATATGATATAATACATTACCAATTCATAATATTTTTGGAAAAGCAACACATAATAAACAACACATAAATTCCAAGTGATTTGCCCCTTGAAGGAACCCAAAAGATGTATTTATTTTTTATTTGTAACCAGTATAATATAAGAAATATTTTGTACATATCTACTAACTTGTACCCTAACTTTTAAATGCATTTTATTATCGTAACCTAGAAACTATATGTAAACATTATTAACAAATGACACAAAATTTAATTTTAAACGTTGACAATCCAAATACATTACTTTTATTATCCGTAACTATTCACAAAAATTTCCGTTGCGAAAATAGGACTTGAAATACTAAATTTCAGATAATTAACTACATACAAAGTTGCAAAGAAAACATTACCATGCATAATCGAGCACGCACGCAATATTTTAATTGTATTTATATGAACTGTTATTCCGCAGACTCGAAAATTGCGCTATTCTGTACCATCAACATGGTACGACATCGAAACTTTTCACATTATTTTCATATTTCCCATTGTCTGTGTGTGTGTGTGTGTGTGTGGTGTATTTGGATTTTTCATCGCGTGCGTTCTATGGATGACATTCGCGATGGAACGCTCATAATATCGATTTCGTAATTTTCCACTCACTCTGACAAAAGCTGCGGATTCATCGTGGCCAGTACTGCTTTAACCCTTGTTCAATAAACAACCATACCGCAATATACCAGCATTGCACACACACACACACACATAGATACCAAGACTCGAAAGAGATTTTCTTTTTTTTGAAAAAGTATTTTACACTTTACTCAAACATAATAATTAATATAAAAAAGATAAATAAATGAATAATACCTGTGCAGTGACAATTAATTAGTGTGTGTGTGTGTGGACCTACTAATTAAATACGGCGCGAAAATCAACCCTTTTTTTCGGGAAAAAACTGTTTTATATAACACACACGTATACTCTCCGGCGCGCACGGGCGGAGAGGTTTGAAGCTTCGCAATAATCAAACATATTTTCCGGATTATAGAAATAGAAGAAACCACGAAAATTAAACCAATGCATTTAGGTTTTAAACGTGAAAAACAAAGGCAACAACACATTTTAAACAAAAAATGTCTTTACCCCGAGAATGGAGTATCCAGGTAATTTAACGCCTTCCTATCTGTCTAATAAAACGTAGTATATATATAATGCAAACATATAACAACATGCGATTAAATGGTCAATGTTCATTTAATGTAAATTTGATTACACACACTCTAACACTTTGCGTGTTTGAACTCTATGTTATGGGTCAGAAAAGCGCTATGCAGTCATTATATTTAGGCAAATAGGTCAGTTTTGATTTCCCCTGTTTTCAACATGCTTTTGCGCCGCAAATAATTCAAGATGGCTGATGCGTAGCCTCAATATGTTGGGAAACTCAACAAAAAAATGAGTGCGGAACACATGGTCAAAATCAGCATAATATTTAATTGCATATATTTATATTAGCATTTTTTATTTAGGATTGTTCATTCTTCATGGTATATTTTTTTATCAAAATAAAACTTGCAGGAAAAGAGCGCTTGGAAAATCGATAAATCAAGTCATATGATTATTATCATGTGCCGTCTTGCGTATATTTTCGCCTTATTTTATATCTAATATTTATGTAAAAACTACATGAGTAAAGATTTTTTTATATAATTAAATTCCTACATAGGGACAGGTCAGCACCATACTCATTTGTTTTCTCAAAGCTCCTGTGACCATGAAACTGTATATAAATCGATTTGCGTGTTTTTATCATTCTCAAGTTCAGTGAATATTTATATTCAGTTGTATCTGTATTTAGATGTTTTCCGTTTTTCATTGCATGACAAACAAGTCTATACAAATAAAACTACCCTTTTTATATATGTAGATTTAGAAAGTTGTGTACCAGAGTGATTTTCATAGGGAGTTAATATATTATTTGTAGGATTTAGGTAAAATGTATACATTGCATCATGATTTCATTTTATTACCAGCTGTTGGTTTATAATCATCCATAAGGATATCATGTACGAAGGACTTAACTGCAATTGTATATACTGGGAAATCCAAGTGCCAATAATTCGGTGTCACTCGGCGCCACTCAATCTTTTATATTAGGTCCTTTTAAGAAAGACATAAGGAACACACACAGGTTTGAAATTGATTCCTGTTGGCGGTCAACTAGTTCCTGTTTGTGCTAGCTCTCTGGAATGTGTTCTCCTCCTAGTTTCCTTTGGTCTACCTCTATCACGACTGCCTTGCGAGTTCCATTGCAGCGCTTGAGTTGCAATGTTGTTCAAACCACGCCGAAAGGTGTGACTGATCTACTTCCACTTTCTACTTCCGTTGAGACGGGATCTTGCGGCTCTATAGATCAGTGTTGGAGACCACCTGCGGCCATGTAATATCTAAGATCAGTCTCAAGCAGTAGTTTAAGTTTGAATTTTTTGGTCACGTTATAGGTTACTTTCCACATATGGCAACCGTAGAAAAGGACCGTTTAGAGATCTGAGTGGAGCGCCAAATAACATAAATATCAATATCAACAGTTATTAAGCTCTCAAGCTATCAGAATTTAGCCGTTTAATTGTAGTTTGCGGTATCAACTTTGAGACAATGTAGAATAAGTATAATCAATACAAATGTAATATTTTCATGCACTATAACCAAATCCTTTCTATCTGTCTTTATAAAGTATTTTCAGGTCACAACTGATTAAGTTTTACTGGGTTTGCAACATTAAAATAATAAATTACCTAATATACTCGTTATTCAACAATATCATTCGATTTATTCCAGGACACGCGGGGGTCGGTGCACCGCTCTAGTGGGCCCGCCGGAACGTGCCCGACGTCCTTTGAGTCTCCAGCCAGCAGTACACTCAGTCGCGTCGTCACATCTGACATGCCGATTCAGTTTGAAGAAACCGAAACGCACTGCTCCCCATTTGCCGAGTGCACCACCGCCGGATCGCTATTTTCCATTCACTCAGCACCACCAGTACCACTTGCCGATCTCGGAAACGTACAGACAACCAACTCGCTGGGCTTCGAGCTCGGTGGCTGTGACTCACCGCGTCGCCCTATGTCACTTGCGATTGACCAGCAACAACAATTCCTCTCCTGCAAGACGATCGCTGCTTTCCAGCAACTTCAGGGCAGCGAACCAGACGAGGAAGATAATGAAAACCTGTTGACCGTCTCGAGTTTGACAGCGCGTCCGCTTATTGCAAAGTCTCGCGAGCTCAGGACCACTAAGTATGAGACACCGGCCATTTGGGTCGTGTCTATAATGTCTAAATGTCCTCGTGGAGGACCGTCTGAATAATAATAACGCAAAACAATATCACCTTTTGAAATGCAGGCTTGCCGAGCGACATAAAAGAAAAAGGGATCATTGTCCTGCCGAACCGCTTGACGGCGGCTACGGGTGGTTCGTTGTGTTGGGCGCATTTTTTGTGCAGTTTTGGGTGGCCGGACTCGTCAAGTCATACGGTGTATTGTTCGTCGAGATTCTGGAAACTTTTCCGTCTAGTTCTACAGCGGTCGCCTCTTGGATACCGGCCATCCTATCTGCCCTGTGTCTGGCTCTAGCTCCGCTTTCAAGTGCGCTGTGCCAACGCTTCTCGTGCCGATCCGTGGTTTTCGTGGGTGGACTGTTCTGTACGTTTGGTCTTACGCTAAGCTATTTTGCCACCAGCTTATATCATCTTTTGTTTACATTTGGCATCCTAACCGGTGAGTTTCTTCCAAAAATGTTTAACAAAAATAAATCAATATCTTTTATTTATTATTTTTCCAGGTATCGGTGGAGGACTGTCCACAACACCGGGTATTATAATCGTCTCACTTTATTTCGACAAACATCGGGCTTTGGCCAATGGAATATGTGTGTCCGGAACAGCAGCTGGCAGTTTTGTCTTTCCTATGCTAATTGAACATTTAGTACATCACTTTGGATTTCATGGAACTATTCTCATATTAGGAGGATGTATGTTACACGTATGTGCCTCTGCTGCATTGTATCGTCCCTTAGAAGTGGCTACAGAAGCAGCTGTATCACCTGTATTCAACACGTCACCAAACCGGGGCACCAGACATAATATTTCAACCGGTGGTCTGAACACAACCACAACCTACTTAGGTTCCACTGATGAACCAATTAACAAGAAGTACATTGAACACCTGTTTATGGAGGAATCCAAGAACCGTTTAAACGATTACTACAACACAAACAAATTTGGTTCGTATAGTCTTTAAAATAATCTATTAGAATTTTGACCTAACGTTTCCTTTTTGTTTATTGGTGATCTCCACAGTTAATGTTAGTGAAAAGGCTTTGCCAATCGAAAGTGATGACGAGGACAAGGACACGATTGGCGAAACAAGATTCATGAAACCAATGAAATCGATACGTAGCTCAAGCTTGCTTCATTCCGTTGAGGATTTGAGCACGGATTCTACATGTGTATACAAGGCAAAAGGAGGATTCGATTCTAATCGCGGCAGTAGACGTCGCAACAAGACTACCCTTAGCACGGACGAGATATCCGCCAAGATTCCGTTAGCAAATGGAACCACGTCGTCAATGCAAACATCTGCTACTCGTGGACTAAGCAAAAGCATGATCATTCCTTCACCGGTTAGTGATTTCTCAGATTTCGACGAGATAACAAAGAAAAAGAAGACGTGCTGTGAGAAACTGAAGAGATATCTGGATCTGTCACTTCTTAAGGATTCCAAATTCATTGCAATGTGCCTGTCGGTTACTTTGATGTCCACAGGATGTCCATACATGCTTTATTTTCTACCTGCCTACGCATTGTCTGCTGGTTAGTTTTTGTTTTAATTTTTAAAGGCTGTTAAAAAAATGTGCCAAAAAACGAATTGCACCAAAAAAATCAAAACTGTTCTTAAAAAAATGTTGTGCCAAAACCAGAATGTCACAAAATCATCAAAAATGTGCTCAAACCATGTCCGCATAAATACGATCCTTTTTTGTGACATTTTTTAATGGTACAATAATTTTCACAGTAACAACAACAATATTTATTTTCTCCCTTTTTATTAACGTGTTTTTATTAAATAATTTATTTATTTTAGGCTATACAAAAAGTGAGGCTGGGTTTTTGGTTGCCGTTAGTGCAGCTTTAGATCTAATCGGTAGATTAGGATTTGGATACCTTTCTGATTTACAATTATTTGACCGCAAGAAGGCCTATATTGTTTGGTATGTATAAAAAGTTTACTATCTCTTTAGATACATAAATTATAATTGTTTTTTTTTCTTTCTAGTATTCTCGGTGCTGGCACTTCGGTTCTGATGATCCCATCTGCTAGATCTTGGTACTTTGTGGGCATTGCCTCGGCCTCGTACGGCTTGTGCTTAGGTTGCTGGTATCTATTGATGCCAGTATTGCTCGCTGATCTTTTTGGAACCGAGCGCATTAGCTCTAGTTATGGTTTGGTACGAATGTTTCAAAGTTTAGGAGCGATTTCGGTTCCACCACTAGCTGGACTTATGAAAGACCTGACCGGAGGTTACGAGATTTGTTTCTATTGTATGGGTACATGCATGCTGCTGGGCAGTGTGCCATTGTTTGTATCGGCCGCTATTCATGATGACGATGAGGCTAACACAGATGAGAGTGAGGTTTCTACGGTTTCTTAGAGCCGTTGATGTTTAACGACAAGATGATAAATAAATATTAAAATACTGTATTTACGTATGTATTAGTTTGTTTTCAAATTTTGAATGTCGTTATAGTTAAGGTGTCGTCTCTATTCAAGTTGGACATATCGGAAATGTTTAAAATTTGTTTGGTTACGAACAGAACGTTTGTTTTATTAAAATATATGTGTATGTGTATGCTGTATGTATAATATGTATAGTATTATAGATATTATTAATTACATTTAGAAAATGTATAACTAGACTGTTTTTAATATTATATATTTGTGTGTGGTGTAAACCGAACTCACAAGTACACACCAAAATAATAGTTTAGTAATTGTGAATTTTGTTCAGAGATGTTTTATCCCTGTAGGTAGACATATCGCCAAACAAATTTTTAGATAAGCACATTTATTATATTTTACTTATGCGTATTTTAATATTAATTGCCATTATTTTTTATATGTATTATATATAGTATATTACTACTTACTGTCTACAACAAAAACACTACTATTATTGTATTACACCGAAAAAAGATGAGGTAAATAACCTACTGGTTACACATTATTAGACACAAACATTCCGCCAAGTGGACCATGTATATACATATACACTCGTATGTCGTATATATATTTATTTTGATGATTTCCAACGACCATAATATATAATCATATTCATAAATTATATGAACGTATTAATATTATAACTAAAAGTAAATAATAATCCATTCACACAATTTCACTTACTCATGCATATTACTCTCTTTTGATCACGTTGGTGGTTTGATAATCTGTTTTACCTGAAGAAAAAAAACAAATTGTTATGAATGTAAAGAACACAAATGTTGCGTGTACTTAAAATCGTACTATTCGAATTTGTTAAATATTGTAATTATTAATGTACCGTATTAAAATATGACTGACTCAATTCTGCAGTTCTGAGATTGAGTTTTTCTTAAACCAATAATGTCTTATCATCTAATAGTTCTAGGGCCCGAGTTCTTCACCCTGATCTAAAATTAGACACCGGTGTCTATACCATGTCTTGGGATATTTGTATTTCTTCACCTGTTTTTTTGTTCTCTGGACACCGAATCGACGTTTTAAAGTTTTCTTGTCTAAAGTTAGTAAGCTGTCTTACTAGAAGAGCCAAAAAAGACTTCTAGAGGATTTTTGCAAATTTTAATTTCTTAATAGGGGTGTGTGCACATTATTCAGTGTCCATTTTTTTATTGTTAAAAATTGAAGTTACTTTTTGAGGAATAAAAGAAATTAATCTTGTTTATATATGAATTGGTTCACGGAGCACACCAGAACGATGACGACAATGAGCACAACCATATTTTGCTCGAGCGTCACTAATATAAAATGTTTTATCCGCGACAATGGGACGATGTCACCCCCTTATGAGAGGTAGGGAAACATTTAACAGAATGCATTGTCATCGGCCAAGTTTCAGCTCGATTGGATGACAGGAAGTGGGTTAATTAGGCCGCATTAGAATCCGTGCCAGGAAGATCACAGACACGCGATACGAATATAGAGAATTTAAAAATACTCAAATGATTCTGTTCATTAGAGATAAGATTGTTACAATAATTAAAAAAGTTAAAATATGAAAAATATAACACACATAATGTTTAATTTTCGAGATATCAGCACACTTCTCTTTTTCTCAGCAAGAAAAAACTGTTAAAACCCTTTTTTTAGATCTTATGTAGTTTTATTAGCCTGAAAAACTCATAAGAAGTGTTTCAGCTGGACACAATCTGCATAAGTTCTTATTTAGCGGAGTAGAAACGAAAAAATTGCCGCTTTAAATATTATTCAGCTGTTAGAAAGGGAAAAATATTTCTGGAAATACTCCATTAAATCCGAGTGACCTTAAAATATATAATATTGATATATCGTTTTAAATATGACTACTTATGGGAGTTATCAACCCAATTTACCACTATCAGTTCTTGATAATACCTTCTGTGGTAGATTGAAAATTGTTTTTTTCCCTAAGCTCACGATATTATTTACATACAATTACTTTTCGATATAACCAAAAATAAATAATCTTTTATACGAGAGATAAATATGTATATAATTATTGATCTGTTATTAGTATAATTTGTCCCCTTACGCTCGTATTCCTCAACTCAAAACTTATGAATGCAATTAAATTTATTTATAGTACAGACATTTTAACAAGTCGAAATTGATAAGTATATACTGTATATAGATTTTATTTACAGATTTATTCATTCATGACGTAGACTTAAAAATCTATTTTCATTCTTCAGAATCCGCGTGCGATCATTAAATTTATAAATTTTTGATTATTAGTATATGTATACTAAAACCTGTTCAGTGTTCATCCTGACGACGGCCGGCGGTGGCGCGGCGGTTGCTAGAGATGCCAGACGGCACAACGTATATTATTATCCTACATTTGTATTGATTCTTCTATATAGTACATAATATATATATTATGAACGAGTATGTATGTAATGTAATTTTATAATACAAATATATGTGTACAAATTTGCATGTTTCATCATATTTATACATTTTACAATATTACTTTACATCATTAAAAGACAATAATTGAATTGCGTAAATAATACCGGATACATATCCAAGATTATATATATATATATATAAATATAATATTGGTATTTGTATTTTTAATAAGTATTTATTTTATACATTCATAATGAGGTTATTTAATCAATTTTAAGATATATTTATAAT
>JAAAKO020063477.1:0-10074 GCA_010015015.2 Bolitophila cinerea | reverse complement strand
ATCTATATTTTGAAATTTTATATAGAAAACGCACACTCTCTCACACACACACACACACACACACACACATTTTTCGAGTGTGTTTGTGTGTGTGTGCATTGTGCAACTGAAAATGGCTCTCGCTCGGATCGCTCGGCTCGCTCGGCGCACGAGCGCAAATCAATTGCATTCACGAAAAGTAATTTATTTCTATACCATTTAACAAAAATAATTGAAATCAAATTTACATGCAGTCGAGCGATAAAAATATACGTATTTTAAGGCAATGACGCTGCAGCGCATATACAATTGCATATTGGAATGGCGGCGGGGTAGGGGTAGATGGCTGGGGATGGGGAGGCGTCCGGTATGGGTAAAAGTGCTGAAAACTTGTATATATATATTTCACTACACTGCAATTTACGTGTTACGCGCAATCGGAAGAGAACAAAAACGCTTTTTTCATACACACTCGCACTCACACTCACACAGCAATAGGTGTATATATTTAAAAACAATATTTATACATGAATATAAAAACAATATACAAGTGCAAGGGTGCCTAGCTGGCGCGGCGGCGCATGGAATGGCCACCATCACCATCAGAGAGAATATTAGCAGGAAATTAAGTCTGAATAATGCTCGCTGCGCTATCGAATAAAAAAGAAAATATATTTTTGGAATTTATTTTAAAAAACATGCATAATAAATTTACGATATAAATAATTTGAAAACAAAACACGTTGCAATATAAACTGAAAATATATATTTTGTAGCATATAATAGACATGCTCAAAATAATATTATATATATATATATAAAATTTAATTTTTTTTTTTTTTTTTTATGGGAAAATTGTTTGTTTAAGAATTAAAGTAATTTGTATGCATTTTTTTACAGTAACCATTTTTTTTGTTTATTAATATAAAAATTATATTTTACTATTTCAAATCGGTTAAAACATTTATTAAATATACATGAAAAGAAAACAAAAATATTATTGAAGAATTAAAATTAAAGAATTAGTTTGTATATATTTATTTTTATCTTTAAATAAACACTGTAAAAGCAGAAATAAATATTAAGTAGTCACAAATCTAAAATTGGACAAATTATGTTTTTTCAAATACAAAACAAACGGAATTTAATAATAATGCAATATTTTATGATATTTTTTTATAATTTTTCGATAATCGATATAGATTTCTTATTTAAAAATTATTTTTTTTCAATATTCACATGATTTTAACATTTTAAATTTACAATTTCAAGATTTTTTTTAAATCTAAAAGCAAATGCAGAAAAAAACATAAATATAGATTTTTTTTAAATATGCAAAATTCACAATATTTAATATTTTATATGTTTTTTTGAGAATAAGAAAAAAAATGCAAATGTACATTACGTAAACAAAATTATACCTATTATTGCAGGATCTTGTCGTTCGCACCCCTTCCCCTTTGAGAGTGTTTAAAGGTTGAAGGATAAAACTCTATTGTTTGAAAGAAAAAAAAAATATTCGAATGAATAAATTATTATTTAAAAAAACCTGCTAAAAACAAGAAATCAATTCTATCCATCTCAGACGATTTAAAATTGTTTAATATCGTTGGAAGGTAATTCATCGTACTTAAATTTTAACAGTTCGTTTTGGATTGGGAACTTTTTCGCGTTTTTTTCAAATATTATCATTTTATAAAAAACGTATTTTTAGCAGAAAGGACATCGGTGGTTGATGGATTAAATAATAAATGTGTGATCCTTAAATAATAATTTTAATTTTGTGACAATAAATAAATATTGATAGTCAAAAAAATGAATGTAAAAAAAAACTAATATTACAAAACCATGTTTTTCTTTTATTATGCTCTAGCGCCTTGTTTTTATCTTTCTTTTTTATTTATAGGCACAATAATGTTTTTTAAGATATTTATTACATATTTGTTTTTTGTTGTAAATTTTTGTTTTTTTTTGGGCACTCTTCATTGTTAGTTTAGAATTAAAGTAAACTGAAATAAAAATATTGAGGTTACTGTAGGCATAAAAATATCCAGATTTCTAAAAACGCTAAATTTTAAATACAGAATTAAAAAAAACACAATTTTGTAAAATAGATTTTGTTTCCCCAGAAAATTATCTTTATCTACCTGAGCTTAGCACTGAAGATTCTTCGGCTACAAAAACCATGTAGAAACCACTCTTTGTTTTCTTCCTTTTGACGATCCAAGCCGAGACTTCAGGGTTCATCCACTCCAATTTAATTAAGACCCTTTTCGTCTACTTCGTCCTGTTCTAGGATAAATGGTAAATGAATTGTTTTAATTATTTTTTTTACACAAAAACTCTTCGATTTAATTTTTGTTTACAACTCATACATGACTATTAGGGTCGCTAGTGACCCCTTAAGTACCAAACATATTCCTAGTAGTTAGGTGAATGATTTACTTATTACTTCTATTTTTATTGGATGAATAAAGTTTGGGGCTGTTACGTACCATTTCCCGAATTTTCCTAGAACTTAAAACTCAAAATTTCAATCAAAAAATATCTGGTAAAAGTACAGGTCAACCTATATACTTTAGGTACCTTCAAAGCACCTGGTCACTGTACATATGCTAAGATATGATTTTTTTGAATAGGGGTAGCTAGCGACTCTTTAGTAGAAGATGGGTTAAGATTAGGGTGCCATATTTTTTATGCCCAACCCAGAGATTTTTTGTAAGATCATAATAAATATAAATAAAACCTACCTAGTTTCGGAGGTGGGTTAATTTTTACATGCAAACAAGTCGGAATAAAATCACTGTCAAATAAATCACGGCTATTCCGGCTTATTTGCATGTAAAAATTAACCCACCTCCGAAACTAGGCATATAATAAGACGAATTCTAAAGTAGTTCGGGTACTACTAACATCAAATTTAAAAAGTTTTAATTTAAACTAAATTTAGTAGATTCTTTTGACTGTTGTATGCCAATAAAAGTAATTTATTTTGTTTATACTTATTTTGCTTAGAATGTAACCAAGAAATATGTAAGAAATGGAACAGAAATTTAATTTATTTATGCTTAAAATTTATTTAAAAAAATGTTTTGTATACTTTTTATATATATTTTGAAAAAAACATTTTCAGCAGTTCAAAAAAATATTTAATATTTTTGTTTATTATATTTTAAGTAGAGTAGAATAAAGATGTCTACTTTTTCACACTCATGCGTTTCGAAATTCTACACTTTTTTGAACGATGAACCCCAAAAAAAAAACAAGGGAGGTGGAAGCAAACCAAAAATATCGGGATTATTTAGGATAAAGTATCGGGATTTTAGAATTCAGGCTTTAAGGTCTACAATTTCGAAGAAAATTTTCATCATGAAACCGACCGAATTCTAGGTATTTAAGGTCTACAAATTCGAAGAAGATTCCCATGATAAAACCGACTGAATTATAAAGCTTTAAGGTCTACAAATTTAAGGAAGATTCTTATCATAAACCGACTGAATTCTAGGGCTTTAAGGTCTACAAATTCAAAAAAGATTCTCATCATGAAACCGACCGAATTCTTGGGCTTTCAGGTCTACAATATCGAAAAAGATTCTCAACATGAAATAGACCTAATTATAGAGTTTTTAAGTCTAGAATTTCGATGAAGATTCTCATCATAAAACCGAACGAATTATAGAACTTTAAGGTATAAAAATTCAAAGAAGATTCTTATCATGAAACCGACCGAATTCTAGGGCTTTAAGGTCTCCAAATTTAAAGAAGATGATCTTCAAAAAACCAACTGAATTTTAGGGCTTTAAGGTCTACAAATTTGAAGAAGATGCTCTTCATGAAACCGACTGAATTCAAGCGCTTTAAGGTTTACAAAATCCATGAAAATTCCTATCATAAAACGGACAGAATTCTATGTCTTTAAGGTCTTCAAAATTGAAGAAGATTCTCATCATTAAACCGACCGAATTCTAGAGCTTTATGGTATACAAATTCAAAGAACATTCTCATCATGAAACCGACCGAATTCTAGGACTTTAGGGTCTACAAATTCGAAAAAGATTCTTAACATGAAACAGACCTAATTTAAGAGCTTTAAGGTCTACAAAATTAAAGAAGATTTTGATTATGAAATCGACAAAATTCTAGAGCTTTCAGGCCTACAAAATCGAAGAAGGTTCTCATCATGAAACAGACCTAATTCTATACCTTTAAGGTCTACAAATACGATAAAGAATTTCAACATAAAACAGACCTAATTATAGAGCTTTAAGGTGTACAAATTCAAAGAATATTCATCATGGAACCGACTGAATTCTAGGGCTTTAAGGTCTACAAATTCAAAGAATATTCATCATGGAACCGACTGAATTCTAGGGCTTTAAGGTCTGCAAATTAGAAAAAGATTCTCATCATAAAACCGACCGATTTCTAGAGCTGTAATGTCAACAAATTTGAAGTAGATTCTCGTCATGAAACCGACTGAATTCTAGGGCTTTAAGGACTACAAATACGAAGAAGATTCTCAACATGAAACAGACATAATTTTAGAGCTTTAAGGTCTGCAAATTCAAAGAAGATTCTCATCATGAAACCGACTAAATTCTAGGACTTAAAGGTCTACAAATGCGATGCAGATTCTCAACATGAAACTGACCTAATTATAAAGCTTTAAGGTCTACTAATTTAAGGAAGATTCTTATCATAAACCGACTGAATTCTAGGGCTTTAAGGTCTACAAATTCAAAGAAGATTCTCATCATAAAACCGACCGAATTCTTGGGATTTCAGGTCTTCAATATCGAAGAAGATTCTCAACATGAAATAGACCTAATTATAGAGTTTTTAGGTCTAGAATTTTGATGAAGATTCTCATCATAAAACCGAACGAATTATAGAACTTTAAGGTATAAAAATGCAAAGAAGATTCTTATCATGAAACCGACCGAATTGTAGGGCTTTAAGGTATACAAATTCGAAGAAGATTCTCAACATGAAATAGACCTAATTATAGAGCTTTAATTTTTATTAAAATTTAAAATAAAAATTCCTTTTAATTACATTTAAATTTTTTACGTGCGATTAAAATTGCAAATCATTTTATTAAATCATCAGAAACTTACCGCAAAACCACACTCCCGTCCGGATATCGTTCCACCTCGTCGAAATTGTAAATGTAGGGCTCTCCGAAATTCGTGCTGCGTTCCGATACGGGCATACTGTACGGACTGCTGCCGGCCGACCGGCGCCGGCGCCTGTAGTCCAGTGAGCTGTCATCGTTGACGAGCGAAAGTCGACATGGCTTTGGTTGTAATGACAGGCGTGCTGCATTGGAATCTACCTTTTTAACCATTTCACATTTATTTTGACCAACATTCTGATCTTCTTTTTGGCCATCAATATGACCATGTTATTAAAAGGTTCGACAATCACTTTGACCATTATTTTGACCAATTTTCAGATCATCATTTTTATGGTGATTCTGATCAACATTCTAACATTTATTTTTACTATCAATCTAAGCATCAATTATATATCATTTCTACCAATTTTGTCTGTAATTCGATTTAAATTCAATCATCTTTAAAAGTTAGATTCTAGCACAGTAGGTCCAAATTAAGACTAGCAATTGTTGGTTTATTACTCTTTATTTTAGAGACATATTTTTAGAAAATCAATATAGAGTAGGAGTATTATTATTTATCAATCATTTTGAAAATTATAATAAAAAGGAATATTTCAATTAAACCATTTTTTAACAATAGTCTAGACTAGTTGAATATAAGTAAGATTCCTGAAAAAAATCATATATATACAGATACAATGATTGATGATTGGTGGTATGATGGTTCATGATTTGTTCATGTTAATTTATTATTAATGGAGTGATGATTGATGATAATCGAATAATGATTGATTAATAAAGGAAATTGTCAATTTTATAATCGTATTATCCGTCTTGCAAGACCCACTTTTTATTAAGTTGCAAATTTATTATAATGAAAAGATTAAAACATCGATGAATACGAGAAAGGCAGACCGGAAGTACAATCTAATGTGATTTCTAGATGATCCGCTAAGACGAAGCTACACAGATAAGTGCAAGTTAAAAGATCCCGTTTTGCAATTTCATTCAATTGTTCTAAAGCAACCAAAGGTTATCGACTCGGATGCCTTCTAAATAATGCAAATAGTCAAAGGTTACAGCAGGATAGAGCCTATTCTTTCGATCGTACTGAACCTACTAATGGTTATCGAATTGGATGCTTCTAAAATGAAGTCAACTGTTAATGGTTGCCTATTTTCCATCTACACAGAAAACTTATGGAAAAGGTAAAAATATGGGAAGTCTTTCAGGATTTTGATTTGGTTTATGGTAATAAATAATAATTCATAATGTATGGATGTATATGATTGATCATGATTGATTTGAGCTTATTCATTTCAATCATAATGAAGCTGAACATGTAGAATAAATCAATCCTTTTATATTATGTAAGAATTCTTGATATTTAATGATAATATACAAAAAATATTTTAAAATGACCAATACATCATCATCTATCATAAAATCAATCAATTACTACTATAAATTACATTATAAAAAATTAAGTAATTCTCCTATCAAATGTCATTGGTGATGATTGATATTTAATTTTATTAAGATTGAGATGATGATTCATACTATTTTATAATAAATTTTAATGAATGTCCGATCAAATCTTTCCACAGATGATGAAAATCATTTTTTTTATCAATCGCAAAATCAAAAAAAAAGTAATTAATGTTGTAATTATTATTTTATGAAATGATTAATAATGATGATAATGAAAGGATGAAATTGGTTACATCAGCACTACATTAACGATCAAATTTAAAAGGTTTCCGATCAATAATAAAGAATAACATTCAAAATAAATCGAAGAATTAATACTATTGATGAATTCTTAATATTAAAGAATAATTAACAAACCAGTATTAAAAATTTCCAATATATGATATCTCATAATCAATCAATTATTATGATCAATAACATCTAAAATTATTTTAATAATCGAACGTCATTGATGATTTATGCGATGAGGATTGATAAGTGATTTGAATAATGAATCATTGATTAAAATAATAAAATTAATGTGATTGATTATGATTGATTCATAGTATTTGATAATAAATATAGATAATAGACAAATCAAATCGTTTTCAATCAATTTGTATCAATCGGAATATCAAATAAAAATAGTTATATTTTTATATGTTGGTGATTATTATTATTTGATTGAATTTTTGATAATGATGATAATTAAATGTTCAAAATGGTTACATTTTCAGATTTAGTAAATAATTGGGAAATGTAACCAAACTTCAATAATCAATCAATGAAAAATAAATCAATCATTTAATATTATTGAAGAATTGTGCAAGAAATCATTATTCAAAAGATCTAATACAATCATATAATGCAATTTAATTTTTGTAATTCAATTTATTATTCAAAATAATTTTTATAAAGATTTTTCCAATCAGTCGTCATTGATGATGATTGATAATATATAATATAATTGATTAAAATTATTCATAATATTTCAAAATAAATATGAGAATGATTTATGATGATTGATTCATACTATTTGATAAAAAATATTGATGAATCAAACGAAATTTAAAAAAAAAACAAATTTATTAGTAATGTTGGTGTTTTTTTGATTAAATGATTAATTATGATGATAATTCAAATTCAAAATGGTTAGATTTTCAGACTTAGCGATCAAATTTAAAATTAATCCCAACTTCAATACTTAAGCCTAACATATACAATAAATCAATCATATAATATTATTGATAAATTCTTGATATTCAAATCAATTAAATATGTCCAATACATTATCTCTCTTAATAAATTAATTAGTTTTATCAATTACATCTATCATATTTTTTATAAGGTATTGTCTTATCGATCATCAATGACGTTTATTACGATAATGATTTATACTTGATTTCAATAATTGATAAATAATTTAAATACATAAATGATTATAATATTTTAAATTAAATACAAAAATGATTGATGTTGATTGATTCATAATATTTAATTATAAATATTGATGAATACTTTATCAAATCCTTCCAAAGATTTTGAAAATTAATCTATATCAATTGGAATTTAAAAAATACTCACTAATTAATATTATTAATTAAATGTTTGATGGTGGTGATAGTTGGAGGTTTAAAATAGTTACATATATAATAAAATTCTGTAGTCATTTATAATGGTGATTGATAATTAAATGACGGCTGTTTTATAAGGTTACATTATGGAATGTTGATTGATTAATAATTTAGACGTGAGGAAAAATACTAATTAAATTAAAAAAAATATTATGTATATATATATAGAAATAGACAAATATAAAAAAACATAAAAACCATCAATTCAGCCAAACGCAGGTTTTTCTTTGCCTTTATTTTTAGTCATTCCACCAGAGCTCCTCACCCGGTTTTTTTTAGTGCTTCCGCACATATTACAGCTAATTACACATTCTGCTAAATTATACGACTTTGTACCTCTGCTCCGCTCCCTTCCGCCCGTTTACATCCCAGAGACTAACACCATCGCCAATATTTTTTTTTTATTCTCTTCAAAGAATAATTTTGAAAATTGCTTCATCTTCGCGTTCTGAGTGTCGTTCGCGCTTTAATGGCTCACATTTAAATGGATATGTTTTAAAATGCAATGCTGCAGTGCAAATAATATATCGGATCTATATAAAAATGTATATACAAGCAAATGCGCGCGCGCAAATGCGCAAATGCACATGTAAAAGGGCAATAAAATGTGTCTTAAACTGCCGCTAAAATTGTGCGCGCTTAAAACTAGCTGCAGCGACTGGCACTCGAGGCGCATCCTTAAATATATGTATATATATATATATGCAATCGTCTTATAGCCTTCGTTAAATAAGAAACAAGAATGATATGTTTACGTTCGCAAATTTAATGCCGCATATCTGTTAAATACACGAGCGTGCGCGCGCGCACATCTTAATTTGCATTTCGTCATGTTGCGTTCGTCTTCATCGTCGCTGTCTTAGGATTTATGGTTATGCGTATCCGTGTATATATAAATATATAGGCATATATGTCTTATTTGCGGTCTTAAGTACGCGGCGCACTTATTTCTGCACGCGTGTTCCTTTATTTGTTGAGCAAAATTATATTTTTTTAATAATATTGGACGTGTCTGTCGATCGTATATATAAATAAATTTAAAAAAACATATACGCTGATCGCTATTATCGCGCTGGTTATATACATACGTAAAATATACATTTATATATATATATTTATGTATTCGACGATGATCCCAATTAACATTTATATGATAAGCAATTAACCCATTGCAGTCATGTAGTTAATTTAATCTCGAAACGTTCGACGCGACGAACAGATCGAGGGGGAAAAGATTTTGTTATTGAATAAATTTATTTTTCTTTCTGTATTTATGTATATATATATATATATATATATATATACAAGTAAGTATATATATAATATTTATATTCGTAAGGCATCTCTGTGGCGATAAGGAAGAGACGTTTTCATTGAAAAAAGCCCGCGTAAATTACATTTGAGCGGGTTATCGGAGTACGCTTGATCCGGGACTTCGCCTGGAAGCAGTAGCGTACCACATTTACTTGGTCTGACCATAGATTCGATGTGGTGACAACATTTAGAGAATTCACTATATATAATCGGTCTGATAAAAACCGAGGAAAACTCGGTTCGCCTGCACTGTGGCCGCACTCTGATGGGCTGTATTTAGCTGTGTTATCTAGAAACGACCTCACAGTCGCGTCGTCGTCTACAAAACATCAGCACAATATACACAATATATATATATATATATATATATATATATTAAGTTTGTATGTGGGTCTTTAATTTAAATGAATTAGTGCACAAGAATTATAATTTATATAATTATATTTAATGGGTTTCACTATCTGTTAAAAAGAAGGAAAAAACAACATCACCAAACACAGAACTCATGATATTTATTTGTAGTTATGAGGTCATGAGTATTATTGAATAAAAACAGGA
>JAAAKO020063466.1:0-10074 GCA_010015015.2 Bolitophila cinerea | reverse complement strand
AAAAAAGATTATAAAATATATATATATATATATCTCTCACACATACGATTTTAACAAAAAAAACTTATTTAATTTTAAATCCCTTCTCCATTAAGGGGAGGCGGTGAATTAGATTTTTTAGAATTTATATCAGAATTGAGTTTCCATCGAGATAATTCCGCACTTGCAGTTCTCCAGCACAGTTATTTTTTTGTATTAGAAACACACATTTTTATAATTTGTTTCTATGGTTGAAAAAAAGTTAAATTTTCTAGAAAATTATAGTTTTTTGTTTCTTTTTTTAAAAACGAGTAAAAAATAATTAAGATATAATAAAATAATAAGTTATTAAAGCTGTCCCTTAATTTAAAAAAATCAACCTGTCCCCCAATATATATTTAAAAACAAAAGTCACATTTCAATCCACCCTATTACACATACACACGGACGTACAAGCGGAAAATGTATTTTTGTGGCTCGTATAAATGCAATCGAAAGTTGCATCATGCTATTCGTTCGATTGGACATATTCATTACATTGGAACAGTATACTTTAAATACGTACATACAATAAATAATATGATATATGTATTTGTATATACATAAGTGGACGTTATGTACATTATATACATTTTCATATGTATAATTTATTTATATACATTGCGACGGTGTGAGGGGTTGTTAGATTTGAGGAAAAGAGAGCTGTATGGCGAGTGTACTTTTAATTTATTTATAAATATATACACATATATATATTCATATATCTGAGATGAACAAGACCGGACTATTGTAATTGACATTTTATATATATTGGCGACGGTGTGACTCGGATATTGAATGTTATCCATGTTTCAATTTGATTTAATCACAGGGTAGTTTAAAATATTGTAGTTTTTTATTTCAATGAATCTCATATTAGACTTTTTTTAGGCATTTATGTATTTAATTATATTATAATTTTTAATCTATATATCATAAAATTTCAATTATATTACGATTCAAAATTATGCGACCTTTTAAAAAAAGTATTTTTATATAAATGTACTCTAGCAAAAACGTATGTGCTTTAGAATTAAAAATTTGTGCTGTTTTAAAACTTGACTCTCTATTAAATTCAATTATATCCGCTCAATAATTTAAAACGTGCACCTCCGATATTTATCAATTTCATAATGCATCCTTAAAAAAAACATGTTGAACAACAAAAATCTACAATCTGGCTGGATCAATAATTTGAGGAGATTTGCAAGTACGTGAATCAGGACTGATGAAATTGACCTATATGGTCGATTCCATCAAAGCAGTTCAACATATGAAATGAGTTATGAGTTTAAACGGTGATTTACACCGACGAACGTAGTTTGAACTCGATTTAAATGTTGAACTGCTTTGATGGAATCGGCCAATAAGGTAAATTTCTTTAGTGGAATTGGAAAACTTGTTTAACTTGAAAATAAAAGTTTCATTCAAGCATTCAATTAAATTTAAATAACTATTTTATAATATTACAACACAAAACAATTTTAAAAGTTAAAAAAAAAATAATCCGATAATCTAAAATAAAATAATAATCTCGCATGATTTGAATGCAAGCATTAAACGCACTTATTATTTTTTACACTGTCAATATTGAAAATATTTTTATATTTTTGTTAAAACAATTTTATGTTCAATATTTTTAAATTATCAGCATTTTAGATTATCTGCATTTAAGATTACATGTTTTAAGGTTTTAGGTTTTTTTATTAGAATATCAGTATATTATCTTAAATAATTTTAGATTATCGACTGCATTATGAGTTTGATTATTTATACCTAGAGCCAGTACATTTAGGGAATCCATTTTTTCACTATCACAAGTTGAAGCTAACCGGCATGTTGAAACCAACCACCGGTTAAGACAAACTTGCTAAGTTTGACAGCAAGTTGAAAATTGTTTTTCTTCACTAGAAGTTGAGCAGAACTAGTGGTTTTTAGGAAAATTTTGTTTTTAACTGCAATTCGAAAGAAATATTGACAGTAGTTTTCAACTTTTTTATATATTTTGATATCTGTAAGGATAACAATGAACCTGATGATGATTCTTTTCACTCTTTTCAAATGGTAACTTTATAGCACCAGCGATACGGATGGCTGTCATATATATATCAGCGCATCCCAACGAACGCAATTTTAGTCTGAAAAGGGCAACAGTAGCAATCACTACAGTAATAATAATTCACAAAAATAACAAAAAGGTCTTCTTTTAAATTTAATATGAAATGTATTTATTATAAAAAGATATATATATATATATATAAATGTATTTTAACACAATGTTTGTTGCCTGTAACCCTACTTAAATAATAATTTTTGGAGTCAAATTCTATAAGATCGACTGATTTTTTGAATGCTTTGTGGCATACTGTAGAAAAAGACAGGCGTTCCTAGTTGCTTTCTCCTGGCTCCCGCTGCAGGCAGATCATGGGACAGAAACCATTGTTTACATCTTTGTTTATTGACAAAAAATCTTCTCTTACGACATTTGATAATATAAATGTAATAAAGTGTGCAACAAACTTTATATTGGTGACAATATTTTTTTTAGGTTATTTATAGTTCATTACTTATTTGTATTTTTTATGTTTTATGTAGCATAGATTATCTTTATCAAAATATTTTTTTTCTTTCTTTTTTTTATTTATCACACTTTAGTTATACTAATAATTTTGATTTTTAAGATATATTTTTTTATTTTTATTTATTTGTACGATATTAAAAATCTGAATATTTTACAGAGCGAGCATTATTTCACCAAAAAGCTCTATTCTACCACAGCCAGGAAATTACTCACGCACAGTTAAAATCGACATAAACATAATACATAATATGTACATACATATACATTATACCCACTAAACACAAACATACACATTGCGCGCAGCCCATCGGTGGTGGTGGTGGCGCAATCGTCGAATGTGTAACTCTTCCTCTTTTGTTAGTCGCCATGTCTGGAGTTCTTTTTAATAAATCAGGGAACGATCGATTCTGCATTAAAAAGTACATGTCATGTTTCTATGGTTACAGCACGGGACGTAAGTATACGAGGCGGTTCGGTGGTATACGCTTACATAAACACACATACACACACACACTAACACAAAACATAATAATATATGTAAACATAAAGTATAAAACTCGGGTTCGTACAATGTTCCAGTGCAAAAGTATGTTTGAGTGGAAAAACATTTGGCTTGCAACTTTTCTTGAACACAACCGCACATATTTACACACACATAGAGATATATACGCACAATACACACACACAAACTTATATTCACTCACACTAAACCTAACAAACACTCGTACACATATATTATACATATATATAAATATATATATATATACGTATAACGTAATTTTTCGGTTGTGTCCGTAAACAAGCATTGCATAAAGCTCGCGGGCGCGTCGTTGCACTGGTTATGGGTGGCGCTCGCGGGAAGTCGGCGATGGAGGAGGCAGCATACGACATCAAGCATGCCAGGCAGTCGGATATGGAGTAGATATAGAGCTAGAGGTGTGTGTGTTTGTGTGTGTGTGTGTGTGTGTGTGTGTGTGTGTGTGTGGCACGATGGGGTATGGTGTGATGGTATGGTGCTTGTGAATGGGAACTGGGCCGACGGGATTGATGCACATGCGGCGGAGTCGTCGTGTCGTTACGGTAGAATAAAGTGCAGAGTTGGCGACATGTGATTTATTATTGTGCACGGTTGGTCGATGGTGTAAGGACGTCGGACGAGGTGGTGTGTTAGCGTCGGCGACATGATGGTTGCTGGGCTGGTGGCGAACGATGCGCGCACAAAGTGCTGCCGCCCGCCGCCGCCGCCACCGACGCGCCTGGTCACGTCCGGCGCTTGCAGGTGAAATAACAAGATGGATTTACATGTGTAAATTGTTTCTCTAGAAATTCGTAATGTATACGTGAGTGGAGAAAGCGAAAAAGTTACGCCATGCTTCTCCATAATCCATATTATGTGTACAACCGCGCATAAAGTATAATACGAGAATGTGCAATCTAAAATGTGCATTCGGCAGCGCTGCAGGCGGCACCGTAACGTAAAGTGTGTAAATCAGGAATGCACAACAGCATGCATATAATGTTTTGGACATGTTTTTGTGTTTGCGCGTGGGCGGACTTTGATTTATACTGGTTGCATTTCGCGCGGGAGCAAAATTGTCTCTATATATTTCTGGAAATAAGATTTTTGCAAGAATTCATATTTCATGTAATATGTTTATAAATGTGTTTCTCTGGGATGTGCTCGCTTGATGACATATTAAAAACGGAGATGGTTAGAAGGATTCTTGTGATGTGGTGTGTTTTATGACCATTGCATTCCTTGTGCGAGAAAAAAAATCTTGTACAGTAGGAGGGGTCGATTTTATATAAAAGGAATTTAACTTACCCTCAGGCCCCAAAAGTTGTAAAAAAAAACACCAAATTTTTAAGTATTAAAAAAATAATAATTATAATGTTTATTGCCAGCGCATAGAACTTGAGATTTTAGAAAAACTGGAAAAAATGCAGGTTAACTAAAGGGTGATGTGAATTTTACCCCGGCGACGCTGGCCCCACTGTCTACTTTGACCTTTGAACAAGAACAATGGAAACATAATTTTAAATTAGATTTTATGAAATTTCCCCCCCTCGACATTCACACATTTCTTTGGGACTTTTAACCCGCGGTCGCTCAACCCTGGTAAAATACCAAAAACATTGTGTGATAGTCGACGGGGGAAAATTCGGCTAGATGAAATTCTCGATTTCTGAATACTAAAAATGTCTCATGTTGTGAATTCATTTGTATGAATTGCAACGGGGTCTATGGCATGCCGTTATATATTTTTTATCTTTACAATTCGCTTTGAAACTATGGTGACATTAACCATATTATATATTGAACACAGACTCGCAACCATTTTAGGAGGTTCACACGATTAATTAAATCATGCCTAATGTGCCGCTTAGGCTGAACTGCTCAAGTCTTAGAGCATATTTTGTTAGAGCATTTTCAAACAGATCCCCATTTATTAGGAGTCTTAATTTGTCTTGAAAGCGACTCTAACAGATTTTACAAGGCAAATATATATTTTTTTTGAGATATCTCTATGTTTAAAGATCTTTCTTGCTATTCGTTTTTTGGGGTGCATTTGTATAATTAATTGAAGGCGTCAATGTCATGTTGTTTAAAATGAAATGACTCAATCTCATGTTAACATTGACAGCTTAAGACAGTACTACCAACCTATAAATGACATATGGTTTACACTTGTCGAACTGTCAACAGAGTGCGTTTGACGAACAATACTTATAAAAATAAAAAAATGTCATATTACAATATAAATATATTTAAGTATATGAAAATAAGATTGGGCTGGCAAATCTATTTGTAATGTAAATTTTAAATAAAAATAAAGATTTTAATGACTAAAATGGACTATTTGCAAAATTGACTCATCATATGGCTTCTTGTGCTGCGTTTTGGTTCCTTGAAATTGCAAATCATGATTATATGCTCTTTATTTAGATTTTCACCAGAAAAGCGCTACGATTGACTATATAACTTATGAAATAAACGATACAACTTTTTTGTTTATTTAAAAAAAAATATTTTAAAAAAATGTCTATACGAGAATAAGTATAATAGCGTCATGCACTTTTGTATACGAGAAACATGCTTAAAACACATAAACATTATATGCATTTCGAATTTAAATGGTACGGATGTACGAACCACACTTCAGAGCATTGAGCATATTATTTTATGTATGTATAAATATGCGAGTTCGAGAACATTATGTACAAGTATGGGTAGAGAGTGCTGTGTGTGTGTGTGTGGGTGATGTCGCTGCTGTGTTGCTGATACTATTTATGCGTTGGCGGCGGATGGCGGATCTGTTGCTGTTTTTCATGTTTGGCCTCTCATCCACAGAGATAGATTTTATTTTGCATATTAAAATAAATATAAATGGCACACAAAAATGCGCGTTTTTTGTTTGTTTGTTTTTATAGATTTCGTAAAACCGAGTGCGCGCAAAAATTCGACGTAACTTTTATATTTTTTTTGGGCGGCAAATAAAATAAAGTGTTTTTGACAGTTTTTTTGTAATGTGTGTTGGAATCTAATGTTTTTTGAAAGGAAGTGTTGTTATGCCTGCCTTTAATATGGAGGTGCTTAGACAGCGCAAGTAGAAAACGGTCATATTCATTTTGACAGTGGTTGTATTGTAAAATACGAGCATCACCAAAATTATTTTAACAACTATTATAGAAACCTTCGTATCATGCAAAATAATAACTTATTCTTTTGAAACATATAATATGTTAAACTAAAGATTACCTTTTTCAATAGTTTTTTTTTTTAATTCCAATAAACGTATTTCAGACACAATTTTATCAAAATAAAGAATATTAATATATCAAAAAAATCTTCTTCAAGGTGTTGAAGTATATTTTACATTTTTTTTTTTTGAAAGATTATAAAAAGACATTTTTAAATTGCATTAAATATAATATATATTTTAATCAAACTGTATTCATGCTCAAAATATTATACTTTTTAAACTTTTAAATTTAGACCTTTAAATTTTAAAACACTATTTCCGCATATAAAAACCATGTTCTTAAAATATCTAAAATCAATATATTTTGAGCTTAAATATAGCAGAATGTCGTGAATCGATAAAGCCAAGTAGGCTTAGTCTACTGACAATTTATTTACAATGTAAAAAATTACATAAACGAATGTACTAAAAAAAATATATTGTAAAAAACATAAATAGTTAATAAGTTATAACTGTTATTAAAAAATATAATTATATTTAGCTATTAAATATACTAAAGTATTTGAAAACATTATTATTTAAAAGACTTTTGCTAAAGTACTTATAGACTTGGTTGTAAATATTTTTTACATATATATTTATATATTTATTATTATTATTACACTATGTGCCGTTTTATTCAAGCGGTTTTAAATCGGTTAGAGCGGCTCTAAATCGGTTTAGAGTTAGGACGCGTTTAAAATTTGCTTTTATTGACGCGATCTAAAGCCGAGTTACGCTCTATAGT
Source organism: Bolitophila cinerea (assembly GCA_010015015.2). Taxonomy (NCBI): domain Eukaryota; kingdom Metazoa; phylum Arthropoda; class Insecta; order Diptera; family Mycetophilidae; genus Bolitophila; species Bolitophila cinerea. Next base: position 2,984 of record JAAAKO020063466.1, on the reverse strand, counting down.
CAAAGCTCTAACCGCTCTAAATTAATATCTGCGAATTTTACTAAAATTTTAGAAATCTGACAGCGATTTGATAATTAGTTAGAACCAGCATCATTTATATTTTTGTATTTACGATCGAAACTTGTTTTTATTATCAAATGATATGATTCTGTTTTACTGTGTTCTGTGTGGGAACAGCTCAGATGCGCGAACGTTCATAAGCGCGAACGTTCAGATGCTCGAACATTTAAAATTTTAGACGCATTTAGACATTATCCCCTACTTAACCAACGCACCTTACAATACAACTTCAAATCTGCGTACGCTGTATCACTCATCCAAAAGCGTGCCCAGCACGAATGTGGTTTTCAACTTTGGTGACCGTCGCCATTGTCTCTGTCAGTTTAACACTCTTAGCGCATAATTATGGAATGAAAGAAGGGTACTTTTTGATTCCATGTTTTGTCAGTTGACCAATGAAACCAACACCTGTCCCCTTTATAGCTGGGGCACCATCAGTACAAGCAGCACTTAATTCAGACAGCGATGCAAAATCGTTTATCGCCTTGACAACGGCATCGTAAATGTCTTTACCTTTGGAGGTTCCTCTCATCGACACACATCGCAGCAATTCTTCGCAAATATTTCCCAAATTCAAATATCGTACAAATATTTAATTTATTTAATTGACTAATATCTATAACGTCTATCGATTTGTCAAGTGCAATTGAAAAATATAATCATGACTGCATTTTTTCCTTAGGTGCAATTGTACTCTGTATTTTTTTGTATATTTTTTTCGTGTATTTTTGTCACTCTTGTGTTGCCAGCTGTGTTGAGCGGACGTGTTTTGGCGCGTTCAACCCAATGTCTCTGTTTTTATATGTTTTTTTGTTTAAAACTTATTTTTTAGCTTGTGTAAACCCGGCCCAATCCGCTGAGTCAGAGCCAGGGCGCCGCACCCCTCAGATTCAAAGCCTCACCTCCGCAAGTTTCCACAGAACACAATGTTCACCAATAGCCTCAATACGACGAGTTGTTGTAGATGTTGATAGAAGAACACTTGCAACGAGATCCATAACGTTTTCGCCCTCTTTTCCTTAATACATTCAGCATTGTCAATTTGATGTAGTCACCATCCGAAAATGGTTTTTACCAATAGCAATTGCATGGCTCACTATAAAAGATGCTTTTAATTTAGCCTTCGATTCCAAGCGTCAACCATACGGTTTGAGTAGGTATGTTTCTTAAATTATATGCAATTTGTTATGTTGGCAAGCATTTTTTTTTGAGGCACTCTAATTTCTACATAATCTTTATAATGTCTTTATATTTTACAGGCTATTGAAAAATGACTGAAAAAAATAATAATTTTGTAGCCTCGACAACCCGCCGTGCACGACCAATATTGGCGTTGCTAATTGGTTGAAAAATCTGATGGGTGTGTGATATATACACTTGTATAATATTGCGTGGCGGAATGCAACGAAGTGGGCGACACTATGAAGTCATTTTTTAAGCTTGATTTGATAGAAATGAGAATAAATATAAAATCGTCGATTTGACGTTTAAAAACGAGTATAAAACACGCAACCAACAGTACATGATATTTGCCAATACTACGATCAATTTTCGTTTGATTGTACACTAAAGTACACTGTAGTCTGTAGTTGAAGTCTGTAAGACTCGATTCGATCGTTTCGAGTGATTTTGTTCGAGCAAGATGGCCGTCTCAAAGGGAACGAGACATTATGGCGTTTTTAAGTTTGGTGTCTGTAAAATTTTCGATCGAGACGTCACTCGAAAATTCAATAATTTTACTCAATGACGATAGTCCTCTACGAGTCGTTTTCGTTTCAAAAATCAAATTGATTTTACATATATATATATATATATATTCTTGGTGTTTTGATTAAACTAAATTTAACGTAGACATACCTCTATACATTATTTCGAGTATTTTAGTGAATCTTTTCGACCACTATATAATAAAATAATTCGGAGCAAAATATCCATATCCATATAATTCTCCGTCAACATTTATCTTCTAGTAAAGTGATTAGTCTTGACAGAAAATCCGTGACATAGACATTTCAGATAGTTTAGATTTAGTTAGTAGTATTTTTTAGCTACGCTGCAGACGACATTACGCATGTTGTTTATTGTGTTAATGTGCGGTTATTTTTTATGTGATGTTTAATTTCAATTTCACACATTTTTTTAATTATTTGGCCTTGACGTTTCTATACATATTACTACATTTTTAATTATGGTTGTGATTATAAAAAATTGTACTCGACTCGAAGACGAAACGAACTCAAAGGACTCCACAACACTCATACGTTCGAGATCGAACTCGAGACGTTTACGAGTAGCAATGTGCGATTAATCGATAGATCGATTATAATCGATTATTTCTCATAATCGATTAATCGATTATTGAGATTCGATTAAACGAAAGTTTCGATTATTGCGATTAATCGAAGTTTCGATTATTTCGATTAATCGAAGGTTTCTATTATTGCGATTAATAGTTTGCTTATGAATTATGCTGTGGTTCTCGATTATTTCTATTATTCTTTTACTTGTACGTTATGGCTGCTTGAAATTTAGTATAGCCTGATAGGAAAGGCTATATGGCATATGGCTGGTTGAATTGGGATAAAATTTCGTTTCTCGGTTTCTAAGGATTTTATTTTTAAAAATATAAGACTTCCTACCTGAATATTTCCATCAGCCTTTTGGCATATAACGGGGTTCCTGAGGATGAATTCTTCCCAAAAATATATGAATTCCTACCAGAATATGCCCATCAGGCAATTTGGTATATGGGTGGTGTGTTAAGATGATGGGAGCTGAGGAGCAATCCTTCCACCATGAAAGCGGGTTTTCTGCTAGGGAAATCTTTTGCTCCTTTGTAAAATCATCGATTTCATTTAGACACGTTCGAGGCATTACTTCTATTTCATCGTCTTCCATACCAAAGAAAATTTGTAAATTATTTA
>JAAAKO020063444.1:0-10075 GCA_010015015.2 Bolitophila cinerea | reverse complement strand
CTTTGTTAGGCACACCACAAAGTGTATTGTATATACGTTTTAACGGACCAATAGTAGTCACTTTTGGATATCCGGCTCAAAGGACCAAAAAATTTGTTTATTTGTCATTGATCTCGATCTAGAAAAATAGGTTATTGTTTGAATAATGATATTAACAAACGACTCAAGATTATATATACATTCATTTACTATACAATATAAAAATTCAACATTTCTTTATTTCCTATAATTTTATAAATTTAATTTAATGTGTTAATATTTATATGACACAACAAAATGATTTTCTTTAAAAAATAAAAAATAAATTCTATTTTTCAGAAAACTTTGTTTTACCTTCCTGCCATTGTTAAAAAAATGAGAACTATAATTCTGTTTAACACCACAGTGAAAACCAAGAATTTACAATAAGAAGTCAATGACTTCCACCTACATATACACACACAAATTATTTGAAAACCAAAAAAAACATTTTCAACTAAATACTTCTAATGATCAATGATAAGTTCCACGTGCGGTTGATATTAATATTTCGTGTGTTATTATTATATATTTGTTTCATACAAATAATTCTGTATATAAATGTCTGTATTTAGTGTATATGTATATATATACCTGTCATCGGACTATGTAAATATATGCACACACAGCATACACACACACACACACGAGATATACCTATACAAAAGCCGCTCAGCGCATTTACATAAATTATCAGTTCCTGTTATAGACCGCATAATGCGAATATGTGTTCTGCATTAAAATGTTCTGCTCTTGGTATTTTCATAGCATATATATATATGGATATATATAGGTATATAGTATTATGTAGTATTTAGCTGGATCTAAAACTATATACACTGTAAACCTGTATTTACTATGTGCTATTGCTGTATCTGTAGGATAAATATAAAAATGTAGGTATATATAATAATGTCGCGTGGATGTGTACACGACGTTCTTTAAATTGACTTGGCGCATTTTTTTTTTGTTTGTTTGTTTGTTTGTATCGCAAGAATCTAGAATAGCGCTCGTGCGAGTACCGCGAACACCACGCCGCGCCGCGTTGCATACACTCACACATATATACGTATATACATATATGTATGTATGTACACGTACGTTGCCAGAATGACTGTGTGTGTGTGTGTGTGTGTGTGAGTGCAAATGTATGTTTATGGTGTGTACTCACCGCACATAGAACAAAAATATGCGAGAGATTCTCCAACCTGTAACACGGAATTATTGTGTAATCGCAGGCAGCACAAAAAGGGGAGAACCAATACCACTACATACACACAATCCGGCATTGTGGCTTTTCTCGTTGTGTACGTACACGAAGAGCAACTAGCTCACTAATACACTCTCATTTTACACCGCACACACACACACACATACACAGGCAGAGAGTCGCGCATCGGCAACGCGCACGCAGAGAGGTACTTGTAGAGGTACGCACGTATATACATATATTACACATATATATATATATAAACAATATAATTCCACGATTCGGATTCGACGCAGTAGACGCCGTCTAGGTGTATTTGATTTCGGAATCCTCTTGCTCTGTACGTATGTACCTCAGCTCCAAGTCGATTTAATTTCAGTCTTCGTACAGTCTTCGCTTTAACCCGTTCCAATCTGTCCGCCGCTCTTGCAGTTTTCAAAACATATACCAAACAAAATATTATACAACACAATAAAAGTACATATACACTTAAATATTTAAAAAAATATATATAATATAAATGTGTGTGTTTCGTTGTGTAAGTGTGTCTGTGTGTATGCGTGTTTTTAATAATTCGCGATTTTCTGGAAAATAATTCTTACACTCGCGTGCGCGCCCGCTTAAATTTCCATCATAAAATCAAAATTAGAACCTCAGCCAAATAATAAAGAAAATCATAAATCCGTTGATTCTTAGTTTTCTATGTACGACAACGAAAGACTTTAAAAAGCTATGCTTGTGTGTATACGTGTGGCTTAGTGTGAATGTGAACTAATCACATTGCGACCGGCAGACGCATTTCTTGTCTCTGCTCCGGACAATTTATACTAACACCCACTTAATTTATTATAGTCAATACATAGATTCTGCGCTGCATCTTAACTTCTTCACCCAAATCCTGATCTCAGTTTGCTCTTCTTCGCCGTGCGCGCTTGTATATTTTATTAAATATATATATACAGAGAAATCACAAAACCGCAATCTATAAAATTTTTTCCAAATTTTTCCGGCACACGGCTATTTTCAGAAATTAATGTATTACTACACTTTTCCGCATTATTTCCCGTCTGCAGGTACGACGCGCCCAATCCGAAACGTGTGTGATGTGTGTGCATAAAAACGTCGTTGCTTCGTGTGTCTGTGTGTGTATGTGTTCTTCAGTGCTTTAGTGCAACATAAATAAATACAACAACAACAACCACATAACAGAAAAGTGCTTATTTTTGCTTGTGTGTGTGTGTGTCTACGGTAGTGCGACAGGTTTTCCAAGCGCACACCACCGAAATTAACACAATCAGTCTTGTTGCACAAAAGTGACCGCACTTGTTACTCACGAGCTTTCACACACTAGTTTTATATAAATAAATGCATCAGTTGCATTTTCCAGGTGCAGTGGTCTAGCATTTATTTTGTAAATGTGTGTCTCATTTGATCTCAAAGTGCTTTAACGTGGAGTTTTTAATTAAAGTAAATCGTAGTACAGCGAATGACGAAAAAATAAACTTCAATTTAAAATCCCAAGTACTAATACTAATTTAAAAACCAAAATTAAAATAACATATCAGCAAAAGCACTCCCGCCCCCGTTACTGCTCCCCTCGCACCGAGGAAACTGTGTGTATTTTTATAGTAAATATTATTGTACAGAAATTTATCTGTATATATTGTATACAAAATCAAAATAAATATATATATATATAAATATATATTTATTGATAATTCGCTCCTTGAAAGCAGAGAACCCAAGTAAAATTAAGAGTTTTTCGTTTTGAATTTTAGTCGTACACTTGTAAGTCTTGCGGAGCATCGCCTCCGCACGCATCGTGTAGGCTCAAGATCGCAATTGTGACAATCAAATCACGTAGTTTTTAGGGAAATCAATCATAGAATAAATATATATATAAATTGCATTAATCAAATTGATTAAACAATTATACCATAATAACTGAACACAATCATTAGTAGTGATACACAAATTAAATAGTCTACATCTATTGCCTATCGTCTCATCTAAACCACACGACAATCTTCTTAAATTAATATATACTATATATACTCACTTTAAGTGTACTTGTACAAATTTACAGTCTGCAGTGTTTTCACATAAACTGATACTTAGTCATTTTCTGAGCGCTGTGCACTTTGCAGAAACTTTTGAATTAAATCACTTTGTCACCAACATATGTTAGTATATACATACACATTAACACGTACGCACACTCACCCACTCGCACCCGGGAAAACTCTATCTCTGCCGGATTGTCTAAGTGCGCCACGTGTGTACAAAGTGCCTGTAAAGTGCCAACCATTTCCAATAAAGTAATATAAATCACACATAAGATAATCGCTTCTGATTTTACTTTAATAAAATAAATATATATATAATATATATAATATGTGTATAAAATTAAATATATAGTAAATATAGGTTGTACTCTAATTGAACATTTCCCAGAGATTTGTGCGGTCGAACCGATAATTCGAATTCCGATCGTGGCACTCGACCACACTTCCCAGAGACACACACACACACGAGAAAAAGCACTCGTCGCTGCCTGTGCTAATCCCATCGAGCCAAGCTAAAGCGTTTTCCTGTGTGTATTTTGTTGTTGTTTCTGTGTGTGTATATATAAATATATATATATATATATATATATGAGTACATGTGTTTGTGTACGCTTTGCTTGTGCGACTTGTAAACACTTCTCTCTAACGCCGATAAAAACGAGTCCGTAAATAGACATTGTCGGCGGCACTCGACTCGTGGTAAATATTTATCGTTCAGCAGAGGAAAAGTGTTTTCCTGGCACCGACACAGATACACGTACGCGCTACACAAACAATTGCCGACCGCGTTTTTGTTTGTTAATCTCTTTTGCTCTTTGCAATCTAATTGGATTTCAGGCTGCCCGGAAAACCTGTTGCACTGTAGTACTGATAATTGTTGAAAATTAAAGAAATTACCACACACACACACACACAAACACACAGAGACACCGTTTTCGGCAGCACGCGCGTTTGCACACCACACACACCAACACGGTATCGAGCGCATCGCGACCGTGTACTCGAAAAAGTCTAATCATACATTTTTCACACGCATAGCCGATCGGTCAGCAAAACAATAAATAAAAAACAAACACACACACACGCTCATAAAAACCAACCAGAGCGCGTTCAACCCGCGTGCGATCCATTGCGAGCCGAAGCCAACACCATAAAACCCGTTATTGGTGAACGACTGTCGCCACAACGTATTTCCCAACGGGCCTCGCATACTGTCCCCCCTACGTGGCACCGCCGTCGGTAAACAGCACATACGGCCCACTGCCGCAGCCGCAAAGTCGTCCAGTGCCGCCACATCATCTGCACCACCATCTGCCGCCAACAGCGCAGCAACCCTTCGTCACAACGACGTCGAGCAACAGTGTAGCCGCTTGTTATCCTGCCACCTCAAATCTACAGTTGTGCTACTGTGGTCAGTGCTGTACGCAGATCACGCCAACACTGATCCTTAGCCAGCGATACACCGAGATCAATCTGTGTGATTCGTTTGCATTGCGAGCTGCAGAACTTCAGCATCAGCAGCAGCAGCAGCATCAGCATCAGCATCATCTACAGGAAGGCCTGAGCCTGCAGCAATTGCAACAATTGCATCAGCATCATCAGCAACTGCAAGAATTGCAAACACTGCAGCCGCTACCGATTCTCGAAGCAATTACCAACAATAATACCAATATCTACAATTACAACAACAGCATCAATACGACGTTGTTTAGCAATATCACGCATAACACCAATAACAATCACAGTAACCATAATACCAACAACAACAACAACACCACCACCTCAACCACCGGCAACAACGGTGCTCAATACAACTACAAAGAAATAATGGTAAGATTAGCACCCACTTGTGATTTTACCGAGCCATTATTTCAAAAAATTATGCCTGTGTACTATCAAAATTACTATCACACCACTACCAATCAACCACAACAACAACATACAATAAACACAATAACCACGAACCCCCACCCAAACATGTACGTGCACTATAACCAACCAATACAACCACACCACCAAAACCACCACCACCACCACCACCACCAACAACAACCGAACAATATTATGACTACCACCGCCACCACCTGTGATAGTGCTGCTAAGCACGCAATTCACGTAAATCTGATGACCGGCTGTGGTTCCGGTGGCGTTACAATTCGTAACGGTAGCAGTGGTGGTTGTGCCAGCCTACCGCAAAACTATCCATTCTCTGCGGCTGCTAAAACAGCTATTAGCATCAACGCCGTTTCCGCTGCTGCTGCTGCCGCCGCCGCCGCCGCCTCCTCTGTTGCTGTTGTTCCGTTCAGCAACAACCAGCACAACAACAATAACAACAATAACAACAACAACTACTACAACACAGCCACAGCCATAGCCACAGCCACCACCACCACCACCCACCTGCATTACACACGCTCAACAACATACTCTTCGCCTACTACCACTATTTGTTCTATGGCTACTTCGTTTTATCCTTGCAACAAGGTATACTTTTATAATAATACAATTTATTTTTGCTGTAAATTCACTTTGATGTTTTTGTTGATGTTGTTGTTGTTGTTGTTGTTGTTGTTGTTGTTTTATTGCCGATGTTGTTGTTGTTGAAATGTGTGTGTGTGTGATAGATGGTTTTAGCACCTAAATAGATTTGGTAGAAAGCGCTAGATTCAAAGAGGGTCTTAGACTCTTTTTCGTTCTATTGGTTTAGTTTGTGTAGTAGTGTTTGTAACTCTTAGCTGATTTATAGATATTAAAAGTAATGATATGTTTGTTTGTTGGTTATGAAAGAGATCACATTATAATAAATATAGACTTTTATAAAGTTTGTGGAAATGTGTATTTCACTTTTAAGAGCTTTTTTTACCTTTAGAGTTAATTGCTATCAACGCATAGCTAATCTAAAGTCACTGTGATCCAAAATGTTTTTTACTTTAAAAATCTTCAAAGTTCAATTAAAAAAGTACCTATATTCTAAAGAATAAGTCTCTTTATGGAAAGATGTTTTTAACTTTGTAGCAAAGATTAATTGTAAATCGAAATATATATTGTGTATATCAATGTACAAAGCTCAAAAGCCAAGGGTTAAAATCAGGTAGATCGACCGATGGCGGTTGGCCATGTTAAAAAAATACTAACTATATTTATTTATTGCATAAAATTAGAAAGATCGAAAAAATACGTAAAGTACATTTGTTCAGTAAACTAACTTTTTTTGTTGTCGATTTTCAATTATTTAAATTAAAAATTGAATTTTATGGTGGTGGCCAAATTCGATGCCCTTTATAAAATAACCAGAAATAGAAGATATTTAAATGATAATATATTATAAATAAAATATATTTTCTGTGGAGCACTGTCCCAAGCACACATATTAAACTGCTGTGAAATTATACCTTAGTATTTATTTTAAAGTTGATGTAACTTATACTATTTAGTCTGGAATACCCATAAACTGAGAGACCGGATGGTAATTTTAACCATTTAAATTGTTGTTTTTCAACAAACTATCAAAATAATAATTGCTAACCTAATAATTTTTATGATTATCCTAACCATTTTTGCAGGGATTGTTGAAAAACTACCATTTATTGGTAATCCCAGTCTCTCAGTGTACGAACTCTCAAATAATACAAGTTTTTCTTTAGATCTATTTTTTAACGATTCCAAATCATTATATTTTTAATGTGTCAAAAAACAGAACACATTTAATAAGCACAGTTATTAATGACTCCTTTAATGAACTGGCCCAGTCAATAAAAGGTAGATGATCTTGATATAATTCTGACTAAGCAACACATTTGCCAAAGCTAACGAATTGATATCAACAAAAATAAGTAAAAAATACTTTGAAAATAAAAAATATAATAAATTAATAAAAATCCAGGCAAAAAGCGAGAAACTTTTTAAATTATCCAAAACTTTAAAAAACAGTTAAAATCATCAAAATTCGTCAATAGAAAAAAGTTAAATTTAAATAATATATAAATTAGGTTTTGGTCTCTATTTTAATTCATTTATTTGAGGTCTCTAAGCTTCTAGATATTAAATTTTGTTTCACAGTACCTGCGATACCAGCTATTGCCTAAGACTAAGTAACAAATACTATAATAGTATGTTATAGTGTCCAGCTTTTGTCTTCTAGTTCAGACGGTCACCAAGATGGTAAGATGAAATATTATCCATCTATCTGCACTTTGGTCTTTCTAGTGTTGAACCTCTCCATTTTGGACTCAACATCCAGGTTATCTGCTCGTTACCTTACATTCGCACAGTTGACCTGCCAGGTAAGGGTTTACAATTTAGAGCGGCAGTAGATAAAACTCTTTAGGAGACCAACGGTGGTGTACACTATTATGTTTAGTATGTATGGATTACCAAAAAAAGTTGTTAGCCTACGAGCCGCGGTTATTTCAGTAGGTTTAAAAATGGGCTAATAAAAAAATGATTAAAAAACGACCATAATAACTGCCTCGGATTGGAGGGACAATAATATTTAAAGGATAGTTCAAAGAACTGTTGCTAAATATTTAATGTTTTTTTATGAAAAGAATATGCAAAACAAATATTAATTATACAAATCAACAGGTTAACCCAATAAAAATAGTGATTTATCGATCTTATTATATCCTTTACTCAAAAATCGATCTTTCATTATTATCAACTTAAGATATTATACTACATATGAACTTCTTTAAGAATCATAATGTTTTAAGGTTAATGTGTCTATATCAATATACAAAGGACCCCTTAAAGCAGGTAGCCTGAAGTGCAAGATGTCGTTAGATCGCGGATGGCAATGTTAAAAAAATATTAATTTTTCAACTTATGTATTTAGTTTCCACAAAATTAAAAGGATCGAAAACATACGTTTCGAGAATAAACAGTTTTAGTATATTATGATTATTTTGGGATTTATTCAATTTTTTGAATTTATGAAAAAACCTTAAGTTTGTTTTGCAAAAATTTAAAAAAGTAAAAGTAAAAGTTGAAGTCATCTTCTCTAAATATATCTTTTATTTACAGTTGTCAACTGAGACTTTGACAACTATTTTGCCAAAGTCACAGTTAACAGTTCAGCGTTATTTATCTCCATTAATATTCTTAAATGTCTATGGACGATTATCATATTGTTTTAACAGAATATACATCGATAAATAATTAGAAATGCTAATTTCGACTTTTTTATTTGGTCAGAAAGGAAGGATGGATGTATCAATCCTACTTAATGGTAAATAAATATCATATAACAAGTACGACTTTTCAACTGTATTGAGAACATTTGCAGAAACGGAGATGTTCTCCTTTAAAAATATCTCGGAATCTCCGTTCCTTCTCGGTTTTTGAGTATTTGAGTAATTATTTTTAAAAAGTTAGAGAATATGGCACGCGACGCGATCTAATATTTGTTTTGGTATCGGGTTGATTCGAAATTAGCTTCGTATTAAGGGTCTTGAGGATTAACTTTAAAAAATATATGACTCTCCCTAAATATTCCCATCAGACTTTTTGCACAAGCCAGATGTGGTAGTGGGATGAGATTTTGCTTTAATGGTCTAAAGGACGAGCCCTTTCAAAAAATATATGACTCTCCTTCTGTATTTTTGACGCATCCTTTTATCCATCATATTCCAGATTTGTTTTCCTAAACAAATATTCAAATATATATTCGTCAAGAGTTGTTTTACTAAAGAAATATTCAAAAATGATTTTTAGAAAATCATATATTTTAAGCCCTTCAAAAGGAAATGTCATTACAATTCCAGATATTGACCAAAAAATCCTCTAGGGAAGTTTTAGTGTGGAAGTCAAATATTATTAGAAAGAGTTCCTCCTTAATATCCTGACTTATGCCAAAAAGCCTGTAACCAACTGTCGATCGCAGCAACAAAAAAAAACTATGATATGATATGATGGAAAAAAGATTGATTAATTTAAAAATGTGTTCCATAAAATTCAAAAACGTGCACCAAATAATTAAAGTCGTTCGCTTGAAAATTTAAAAAATGTTCACCTCAAAATTAAACTTAATTTTGCCACACCAAAAAAATCTTGAAAACTTTTAAACCATAGTTTGAGGTTATCAACATTGAAAAGAACTTTTTATTATAAAATTGTATGCTTAGAATGAATTGTTATAGAAATGTTCTTTAACAATAATGCACTCCATAGTTCCCAAAAAATAATCCAAAAAGTAAAATGAAATAAGCAAATAAAAAAAAACTATGAATAAGTGAATATATATGATTAAATATTATATGTTTTGCACTTTTTTACGCATTTTAGCCGGGTTCTTTTGAATAATTATGATGCCACTGGCTTATTTATAATTTTACCATTGCCTTCTTCTATATAAATAGGGCTTTCACATCATTCTACAAAAATAACATACAAATCACGTGCGCGCAATTATAACAGATTTTCAAGGTGAACACCATTCCGTTCTGCGTGCTGTGACCGCCCTTCTCTGGGTGTAATGTGCCCACGACACGGCTGGCGCAGAGCGTGTTATGATTAATGTTACGCAGCACCCATCAGTCCACGAACACGCATCCCACAGACCGTTGCGCCTCGTCACACCACCCGCGTGTGAAATGCTATCTCGACCCTGTATATATATATATATATATATATATCTTAGATAAAATTTCCCCGATTATCGTTGCGGTACACGCGACAACACCACAACGCACATTAAACACACGCTTTTCACGAGCTACCACACAATAAAAGAAAATTAATATATTTAATTTATTTGCGCACTGAACTTTTCGAGAAATTTTCA
>JAAAKO020063433.1:0-10075 GCA_010015015.2 Bolitophila cinerea | reverse complement strand
TGTAAAAATCTCCCAAAATCTCTTTTCTCTCTTCTTCTCTTGTGTTTTTGTTAAACAAAAGAAGAGTGCTGCGCTTGCGCAGCACATGATTGTTTGTGTATACTGAAAATGTTTTGGGGTCTATTTCATGCCGCCAACATATTTAGTCATAATTTGATACAGAAAAGTCTTTGGCTGACATTACCGCACAATTTATAAATAGATGGCAACAGTGACATTGCTTCGTCAAATAGTTGGCTCACAATTCATTATCTTAAAATTGCAAAAGCTCAATATTCATAAAGTGATGGCACTAGTGACATAAACGTTAAAAAAATGGTGCGCTTGTGTCATCTCTGTGTTGGGCAGATTTGAGACAGGCGCTTGCGAACACACACATACAATGTGTATGTATATATAAAACGACGAGAAAAGATTTTTATTTTAAAAAAAATCTTAATTTTCTTTTCGATTTTCAAAAATTTGACGCTAACTTTATAACACACATTTTTGTATTATGTATTATCTATCATTAGAATTCTTCTGAATTATTTGGCACCAGGATATGACAAGTTACATAATTTTAGTCATGTACGATGACGATCAAAACTTCGGAATTTAGAACAACCGAAATTATGCAACGGAACCAGACTTTCCGTTAAAAAACTGATGCCGATCGTGATTGAAGCAATAATAATTAGCGGTAAATTTAAAGGATTTCTATTAATTCGCCTATCATTTTCAATCGACTGCAGTGCGCCTTGCATTTGCCATCACTAACAATAAAGCCCAAGGACACTCGCAAAGTGTTGCTGCATTAAATTCGGAAACCCATGTTTTTTTTAAAGGAACGGCAGTTTTTTTTTTAATTTTTGCACCAAATATAAAGACCAGAAATCGTTTATATAGCATTACTATAAAATATCAACAAAAAATATTGTTTACTCAAACTAAAAATATAAAAAAACATATATAATTGTGTACCAAATGGAAAACTAAATATAATGTTTATCGCATAACAATAAAATATTGATAATAAAATCAGTACAACTTGTTAAAATCTTTTAATTTTAAATTAATATATATTTGAAATTCATATCAATCGATATCCACTGCTTAAATTCAACTCTTTCTTAAAACGCTTTTTAACTAGAATTTTATCTCTCTTCTGATATAACGCAAAAAAAAAAATATTTCGGGTAGGTGTGGTTCAGGGAATTATCGTTTTATATGTAATTAAATTTCGTAAAAAAATAGTTTTTGAAATTTATTTGATTGTAAAATGTCACTATAATGAGTGTAGTTTTACACTTGTTTTATATTTTTGCATCATCAAAAAATCCTAAATATTTAATTTTCAAGCAACATTGAGAACATGTTTACAATCTACCGAATACTTAATACGATGCGGTTAGAAAAAAAGTAAATAATTAACACCCAAAACGTGTTAATTTCAATATATACATTAATGGAGATTAAAATATTGTTATTTCTGCTAATATCTGCCAAAAGCCGACTTAATCTAACCGCAAACAGATAACAATATATACACCTGAATTTATGATTATAAAAAGTTCATGCTTATTAGAGCTTATTAATGCCATCATCACTTGCATTTGCACACGCACACACACACACAAATGTAACTTTCGTTAGCGATAATATATCATTTTCGCACATGTAAAAAAAACAATAATAATAACATCTTGTTTTTTACTTGCGGCCCTTGTTTGCGTACTTGACTATGCGTGTATGTTGTTCGAAATCACACAAACACATATATACACGCATACAACGCATGTCAAAAGGGCAGCACACTTGTAATCATCACGCAGATAAATAGAGCGTCCAGTGGCTATAATTTACTGTTTGTGCACTGTAATGCTTTATACTTTATTGTACATTTCATTCATTAACACAGGAAATGCGAGGCCACCATGTTGTGCTATGACACAGTCAGAACAATATTTCTTAAATGTGACTGCATCTTATAAAGAGACAGATACAAATCACAAACACACACACACAATCATCTATATAAAACAACAAACACCAATTAAACAAAATACATATAAGAATAACACGCTAATTACAATGTTATTAGAACACCGTTTGAAGTGTTGTGCTTATAAGTCTATATATACACACACAAATAAATTGCTCTCGCGTACGCCACTGTAGATATTGTGTAAGTCAGGGTGCGATGGCAATTAAACTAAAACCCGTGCGAAATTAGAATTTTGTATTATTAAAGATATTCGAATAGAAATATCTGTTATAACACACACACACAAACACAAACGCACGTGCTACAGCCGTAAGCGCACCGCACCGTTTAAAAAAAGGATTATTCCTTATACACCGCAAAGTGCAAACTGAACAACGCCGCACTGTCACTATATAACACAATAAAATATGTATAATCTATACAGCTAACCGAGCTATATGTATACGAGATAATCTGCAACACTCGGCTATCAGCGCACGCGCACTTAAGATTTTACAGGTCCAGTCGGCGAGAATGAGAACGATTGACTAAAATTATCGTCTATGGCGATTATCGAACCCGCCACCACACCGTAAACGCTGCCCAAGCACATACACAGACACAAATACACACATAAAGCTCAGAGACCCGGCTCGACATCGCGCCTCAGGCCTCACGCGTAAGCTTCTCTCTCGGATGCCTCTTAAGTGTTTGTCGCTCATTGCTCACGAAAGCAAGTCCCCATTTCCAAAGCTACGTGTTGATAGTGTGTATGTTTTTTTCTTGTGTGTGTTTATTGCTTGTTTTTGTGTGTAAGTGTGTGTGTGTGTACAAATATGCTTTTATTTACATTATTATCAGTATATTATATAAATTAGTTTTGTCTGTTTATCGGTGCAAAGATTATAGCGAATGGCGAGCATAAAGAATTGCTTCATTTTTGTATAATATTTTACAATATTTAATATTTATTAATATATAATTAAAAAATAACCTACAAATAATACCTAAATCAAGTTATACATAAAAAGATAAATGGAAAATGTATTAAAAAATACATTTAAAAATATATATATTGTGAAATGAAAATATTTGAAACATTTTTTTATTTAATGTGTTTGCCATTTCAGTTATATTTTATTTACCAAAATAATGAATATATTTTTTTTATAACACCCACATTTTTATTTAAAAATATTTTTTGTTAAATTTTTTCACATTTAACATTTGTATGTATAATATTTGTATTAACTTTAAAAATAATAAAATATAATTTTCCGGATTGCAATATCGCAAAGAATTCAGATGGATATTACATAATAGGTTTAAAAATATTTAAAATAATAAATAATAATAAATTCTATGTTATGTTCAAGTTTTGTTACTCTATATCTATATCACAAGAAAATAGAAAGTTATACGTGATGTTTACGCAATTCGAATTAGTCGTAGCAAAATTGCTTAAATTTCACTTGGTTATATATGCCCCACATGATCATTTTAGGGTTTTATGTATAAATAGATATAAAAAACCTAATCATTTGCTAAAACGAAGAATTATTACGTTTCGTGGGTGTTTTAGCTATCAATAGATACATGTGAGACGGGCGCACGCAGGTCTCAGTCTCGACCCATTGTGCTCTTCAGCTATCAAAAGAAGGAATATTATTAAATAAATCGATTTTTCAACAAAGCCAGATGTTTAAGTGCAATTAGGACAATTATTTGTTTCTAACTAGGAACATTTTTTCCAAACATTATTGTGCCAGAAACTCAAGATGTTAACAGATGCCCAATGTTTATACTATCCCCAATTTCCCCCTTTTTTAAAATATGCACACCAAGCTTGATTTAATTAGAACCATATAATATTTTTTACCTCAAAAACCAAACATAAATTAGAAGATTTTTAAAAGGTAACATGTAATGAATGTATTTTATAAATAAATAAACACAAAAACTATCGATAAAACTTATTTGCCAGTGATATAGTTAACAAACAATATAAATGCAAAAAATTGATATATCCTCATTTTTTATTTTTAGTGCTGCAGCCGGTTGTACAGCATTATTTTAATATTTAAATTGATTTTTAACATTAACATATTTTTTATATTTTTTTTTTTTAAATTCATTTAAAGCATTTTGGACTTCACAACATGGATTGTACAACGTCTACAATCTACATTATAACATGTGTTACGTTGTTAACGTTGAATTTCCTTAAAATTACTTTGAAAGTATCAATTCTAATAAGCTCTATAACCAAAAACATCTTTATAATAGATATCTAATAGATGGATGCGGAATAGTACTTTTTTGAAAATTTCTTTATAAAAATCCCCCATGGAAATGGAAGATATAGTAATGTGGAATAGTTAGTCAGTAGTTAGTCAGTAACTTTATAATTTTTTTTAATTCATTTAATCGCGTTTTTTCTTAGATATATTAGATATGTTTTTACTCAATTTTAAGTGTTTTAAAAAAAATCTCTATATTTTAAAAGATTTTTGACTTTCTATGTAAAAAGGTATTGTTATTGTTTTATTATAAATCAGGAACATAACTTTCAAATAAATTAATCGACTGAAGCAGCAATAAAATTGTACAAAAGACAGTTCGCAATTTTATTAACAATTCACAAATACAAAAAAATCAATATAAAAATATGAAAACATAATATTGTGAATGTATTTTAAATCACAAAATTGCTTTTAATAAAATACGATTCTCAAAAGAACCGTGTGCTAAAAAATGTTTAATGCTAAAAACACACACATTCATATATTGTATATAGGGATGCACACACTGAATTTGGAGTGCCTAATAAAAGAGTAAACATCTCCAATAAATTTCTATTGTACGCGGGCTGTGAGCTCTATATAAAAAATACATCATTATATACATACATACATACATACACAGTAATATAATAATAATAATGAAATTGTACAAATGTATGCGATGTTTGTGTATTAAAACGTATGTTTGTCAACGTAGACATTCTGTGCGATCTCACATCACACACATATGTAGAAAAATTATATACAATATAATATAGTATATATATATGTATATTATTTATTCGTCAAGTTGATCTTGGTTGCTATGAGTGATAACAGTGAGCAGCAGCTATACTATACACTAATAATATATTTGTTATATTCGCTGTGCGAGCAACAGTTCAACGCCACTGGGTATAAAATAATATATTATTTCTTCATTGTTTGCTAAATGATCCGAGAGAATAGAGAGAGAGATTGAGAGCAAGTGATAGAGATGGAGATATGTAAATAATACACACACATACACACGTTTAATACGCAAGCTTCCATTGTATAATAATATAAAATGATCGACGAGAAGAATCTGCTGCACAATTGTTATGTATAATATAATACTAATATCAATATTCTATATATTTATACTTGGTAAATTAAATTTGATTAAAAATGTGACTGCAGAATTCCTTTGTGTATTTTAAATCATATACTAAATTCTAAACGGTATCTATACTTATTGACTCAAAAAGAAATTAAATATCATCGTTCTCTAATTTCAAAAACGATATATGTCACGCGAGATAATTTTCTCTCTAAATAACACAAATGATTTCGAGAACAAGCACGTGCGTCACACAACAAAAAAACTCAAAAACATGCGTGTTTACAAATTAAATTAGCATAATCAACACAATAAAATAAGAGATTAAATATCTGTTACTTTTCTGGAGGGCACACAACTCAACTATAATGTAGTAATATAGTATAATAAATCAAATATTTTTAATTTTAAATTATTCCAGAATTTCGCATTATTTTAACACTGTTATTGTACAACTCTACCCTTTTTAATGGTGTAAAGTTTAAACAAAATTTTTCATTTATTGAGGTAAGCTTTGTTAACGATCATTCCCAAGATCCAGGAAGCATGGACTTTAGACTTCTATGGTTTACACTTATATATTTATTTATTTAAGATGAGGATGAAAGGATATAATTCCTATACATAAAAACATATATACACGTATTTGAACTAATTGTTACATTTTAATAAAAATGAAATAAAGAGCGAAAGATTTTTTTAAATCATTACGTTCACTCAGTGAATGTACAATAATTAACCACTCTTGCAGCAAGATTCATATGCGTATGCGAATAAAATGTCTTGTTAAAACCGTTAAACAAAAAACATACCAACAAAGATTAATAACTTCATAAAATATGATTAATTTACGTTTGAAAGTCCGTGAATAGGCCCCACCAGACATATATAGTCTGTTTTTACGGTTTCGTATAAAGTACAATCACATTTTGATCGAAAGCTCACGCGTGCAGAGTGTGAAACAACAACAAAATCCGGTGTTGTTATTGGACGCGCACAATGTATATTCGCCAAATTCACAAGGTTAAATCTATTTGAAGTTAATACAGTTTTGCGACGCTATTGCTTGTCAGTACCGCGCCGCGTGGTAATTCGCCTGATTGTGAAGAAAACGTATTTTGCAAACATCTAAAAAGAATTGGAATTATTATCTCTTGTGTAAGGATTGTAAGTATAAACAACACATAAGATTAACAAAAAACAAATTACATATTTTTATAATCATTATTACCTTTCCCCAAAGAGGGACAAATCTGAATATGATCATTCAAAAAAACATATCTGAATTTAAAAGTAAACTAAAAAAACTAGAACTTTCGTTAATTTTTTTTGTTAAATAGGCACTATTCCAGAAAATATCTATTGGCGTTTTTGATTGTAAAATGAAATGCAAAAATTTTTGCGTTCGATTCTAAAAAAAGTCTGAAAAAATATCATGTTCGATCCTAAAAGTTTTGACCCGAAAATGCAGAATTTTTTGCCCCGACGCACAGTAGGGAATTTATTTTGATAATTGCACAGTGTTTCAAAAATGAGGAGCTGAGTTTTGAGCCAAGACATTTCCGCCAAACACATTACGTCACAAGCATTAGGCACATATGCTACTACCGCCAATTGCAATTTTCAGATGATGAATTGTAAGCCAACTCTATGACGAAGCAATGTCACTGTCGCCATATCTTTATGAATATGCGGTAATATCAGACAAAGACTTTTCTGCACTAAATCTCTAAAAATAACAAATAATATATATTTGTTTTATTTTTTAAAAGGTAAATGATATTCTTGTTTTTTTGCTAGTTTTTGCTTGTTTTTTAATTATTTTTTGCTTCGCTTAAAACAAGCGAAATATATTTCCATACTCTGGTAAATTAAAGTCTTTTTTTTGCGTTTGCGCCGTTTTTACTTAAAAACAAAAAGTCAATGAACATACAACATTTATGCAGAAAGACTTTGGCTGACAATACCGATCAATTCATAAAGAGATGGCGACAGTGACATTGCTTCGTCACAGAGTTGGCTCACAATTCATAGAGTGATGGCACTTATGTCATATCTGTGTTGGGCATATTTGTGACTGGCGCTTGCGGCCACACCCTTTTGAAGCTACAGGTGGATATAATGTTATTAAAACAAATACATCGTATCTTTTCATGAACTATTATTAATTTTTTATTTTTTTTAAAAACATCGATTGTTATTGTTGACATTATTCTACATTCCATACATTCCTTTATACTGTCAACTGCAAACGTTAATCTCTTATTGAATCTCACTTTAGTTACATACACAATATTCCTATCCAATTTGTGATAATTATTAGAGGCAACCATTATAATTTAACTTTTGATTTTTTATTTTCCTTTTTTTAATTCTATATATTTGTTATTCTTATAATTATTATATGCAACCATTACAATTTAAATTTTATTCCTTTTTTAATTATTTTATTATTTTTTTCATCTATTTTTTTACTTTTTAATTATTTTTTTATTTCCTTTTTTAACAATAAAATCCTTTTATAAATTTAAATAATGTCTGAGACGAGTACAAATGAACTTGCGTCCTTAATTTAAAGGTCCCTTGCAGAAATGAGCTCTCTAAACTCCAGATTTGATGGTCTCAGTAGTGACATTAACAGCAAGATTGATAGTTTCACAAATTCAATTGATACACGTATACAAAACATTGACATAAAATTAGATTCTGTTACTGACAATCTTGCATTAAAACTTCGTAAAGCACACTTAGTTATTGAACGGCAGAGCAGAGACATACAAGAACATGATAGATTAAATCCCCTTACTGAAAATGAAAAGGTAAACTCGATATTTCTCTCCATTTGTCGGAAAAATAATTTTGAAATGGATAATTACAATATTGTCTCAATACATTGTCAAAAACTAATGAAAAACATCAATCAAATCTATGTCAAGTTCTTATCACCAGCAGTTCGCACTCATTTCTTTCTCTCATGCTATCTAGCAAATCTTAATCTAAATTTGCCTGTCATAGATTTCGAATAAAATCGGCGCATTTATTTTTATGAATGTCTATCTAAATCTGCTCAATCTATATTTCGCAAAGCAACTGATTAAAAAAAAAACGAACAACTTTGTCGAGTACATACTTTCAATGGTTTTTTCTTTATTCGACTTTTAAACTCCGTCTTATGATGGACCACTGTATCCTGCATTAAAAATGCCTAAGACGTTTCCGCCGATCCAGATTACAATGCCTAAACTACCATACACAGCAACTAAGGGCATCACAGCACTATAATCACCGCTTGTGCCGAAAACTCGATTGCTGCCAAGAAAAACACGAAACCAAGTAGCAGAATCAGCTGTTACTATTTCTTCAGCCAAGACGACAATATCAACACGAAACAAGATTTTTAGTGATTCCATCACACATATACTATGATTGAGTCATAAATAATACTACTTGCCTACATTTTTTTTACACTTGAATATTTGTAGCATACAACCAAAAATAATGAGCTTAGAGTAATTTTTTAAAACTCAAATACTCATTTAATTGCAATAAGTGAAACGTGGTTAAAATCACATATATCATCCAAATCTGTATCTATTCCTTGTTTTAAAATGTATCGCGATGATAATCTACGTAGATAATAAAATAAACGCACGTATAATAACATCATCGAACCCTAGGGATGATAACAGTGTAACAAACTACTTGTTTATTGAAATCATATTGCCATCCAGTACAATATTATTTGGTGTTTTTTATAAGCCACCAGCAACTGACGAAATGTTTGTTTAATATTGCTCAAGAAACATGCTCTTTTTCGTTTAAAATAATACCAATGTATGATCTCATCCATAATATAACCAAAATGTCTTCCTATTCCGTTGGCCTAGCCACCATTCCTATTCTTTTTGTAAAAATGTTACTTCCGATAGTTGCCCCTTACTTGTTGCATATCATTAATTGTAGTCTAATGTCTTCCTCATTTTCTAAATCCTGGAAAAATGCTCGTATTATTGGGGGTCAGTCACTCTGATTTTCTTCCAATCGCCTCTGGTGTTCCTTGTTTTTATAAAAAGTTAGAACTTAGTTAAAATAAAAATTAAATTATATTCCCCAGCCTGTGCTGAAATATATTGTCAAATACTGTTTTATAAGGCATCTATGCCTTATGTCCGATTTTAAATTTAGTTGCACATTTTATTATTTTATTGTGCACAAAATTACATTTTTACTACAAAAATTTAAATATGTATCACGTTTTCATGTATTTATCTTTAAACTTTATTTTATTATGTATCGTTTTTAACTGCATTTTCTATTATTGGCTGAGCAAATATTATGTTTTTTTAAATTCTCTATAATAGTTTCACGTGGCTGCTATCTTGCTTACTTGCTTGCGCGGATTCTAATGCGGCCTAATAAACCGACTTTCTGTCATCCAATCGACCTAAACCAAATTTTAGGTCGATTGGATTGGCTTATTACCGATGATAATGCATTCTATTAAATTTTCTCCTACCTCTAATTAGGGGGTGATCAAATATGGACAAAACCATTAATTGGGCAAAAGGGGTAAACATTTAAAAGGCACTAGATTAAGTAATTTTTGTAAACAATATCTGTTTTTTTTACATTTAACTCTTTGCTGCCCAAAAAAAGTTAGGGGTGGTCAAATACATATACCAAGAAAGAGGAGTTGAGAATTTATATGAAAAACATTGTTTTTTA
>JAAAKO020063422.1:0-10075 GCA_010015015.2 Bolitophila cinerea | reverse complement strand
TACAAAATGGCTGAACGTATTGTAGTCTCAGACAACCTAACTAGTGCTCGACAGGAGATATTTAATACGGTCTACAGACACAAACAGGCTGGTCGTTTGTCTGCTGTATCTTCTGTTAGAGGCATCGTTTTTTGATCGCTTTCCAACGGATGACACGGGCTTGAAAAGGAGAGTGACAGTATCCGTAAGCTTGACATCGTCTTGTCTTGGCCTTTGTTAAAGAGCCTTGCACATATTATCACATCTTATGCATTTCCGAAACTTGACCATATTAGTGTAATATTATTCCTAGATTGCAACTTTGTTCGAAGTTAAGAGACTATTTTAAATTCTCCGTATCGTCATTAAACTTAATCCGATCTTATTTGTGTGAACGTTCACAAACGGTTCAGTTCCTCATGTGCTGATTTATTTTGCGAGGTACCACAAGGCAATACTCTGTCCATTACTTTTTTCACTAGTTATTAACGACTTACCTAATTCTAAGATTCATGATTGTAATATGTATATAAACCCTCAGAAAGCTCAGGCGATTGACATTTCCAAGTCAGCTTTTATCCACTCTCACTGGCCAGCTATTAAGTTGGGCGATGTTACTGTTCTTCACTCAAATTAAATTTCTAACCTCGCTGTTGTATTTAATAAAACATTCACTTGGTCTGATCATGTTAACTCTGTTTGCGGTAAGGTTTATGGGAGGCTTGAGACGATTATGGAAGGTCTCACTTGTCATTCCACAGAATCTGCGTATACGCCTTGTGAAGACCCTTAAAATTCCTTTCTTCACCTACGGTGATGTTGTTATGACATCTATGACTTATGATTCTAAACGAAAACTTTCAGTGGCTTTTAACTCATGCCTAAGATCTTTGGTTGTTCCCTGTTTAACTTCTATGATTATAGATTATGTCTGGCATTGCATAATATTATTACTACAGTTATGATTTCTTAATTTTTATGTATATTGAACAATAAATTGAATTGAATTGAAATTGAATATTTTAATAAAAAAAAATATTATGTTTTAATACAAAAAAACAAACAAAAAACTAGCCCTTTAAAAAATTGAGTATAGTGGTTTTTTGAACACCCCTATATATATGTATATTATATATGTATAAAGGCAGCATATGTGAAAAAATGTATATAAAAATATATATATAATATAGTATAAACACTCGTAAATGTGTACTTAACGTTCGCTCAGAAAAAGGGGTGAACATAATATTTTAGAGTGAGTAATTTGCATAAATATGCCTTGAGGTTAGGATGTTCCGCGAATGCGCAAGCGCGCGAGTGCGCGCGTGAGGAAAAGGGCTAATGCGATTTAGCTCGAGCCAAGAGTGAATAATATCACTGAATATATGAATATATAGTATAGTATAATATGTTTGTTATGTTGGCAAACGAACACAAAGTCGAAGCGTTTAGTATTTAATAGCGGATACCTGATATTTATTTAAGTCTGGTAATTGTTAAAACAGAAAAAGGAATACGTGCCGGTAGTTAACTCTGGGGCGCGTTCGTTATTTGCGCACGCGGTTACAATTTATTGTGCCCCAGAAATCATATCTTATTACGAATGCCATCAAAGGGACACAGACGGTGAGACGTTTTGCTGCCAGATGCTCCTTGAGGAGAAATAGCGCGTTTGCCTTACTTAATAATGTTCTGAGGAATGAATGCGGCATGCGAATTATTCAAGGATCTTTAATTCGGATTAATTTAAACCCGCACACTGTCCGAGAGCCGCACAGCACCAGAAACTAATCCGCGTTGTGCGTCAAAGGACTCGCGTGTCGCATCCCTTGAAATTTCATTATGCGTCATATCGAATGCGTACCTGGAAGTCTATATATGTTTATAATATATATATCAATATATAGTTCATACATTTCCATTCATCCTATTCACAGACAAAAATTGCATTTACCGTATACATTCACATATTACCGGTGAAAACACACATAATATAGATACGAGTATCGCTAAAAAAGGGAGGGAGGGTGGAAAAGCATTAAAACTGCGAGCGTGTGTGTGTGTGTGTCATTTGTACGTCAAATCGAAATGAGAAAAATCAAATCAAAAATACTGTACAGAAGTTCTCGTTTTTGTGTGGTGAATACATCCGCCGAGCTGAGCTCCAGCCCGCGCGCCCAGGGAAGAGTCTTCGCGGTGCGGTATGCCACCCTCGAGCATCACTTCAAAAGAGGGATGATATTTTGAATTGAAGCTTTTTGAATTGCATGCGGTCGTCAACGTCTCTCTATTCACTGGAAATGAAACGCTTTTCAATGCGCAAAGTCGTTTTGTATGTATTTGTGTGTATGCACACACACACATACAGAGAGGGAGAGTGATTAATTTAGTCTAAGTATAAATACACCGCACAGAAGCTCGCATGCAAAATGACATACATTAAAACACTCCCACATTTAGAATATATATATATATATATATATATTCATTGAGCATGAGCATATAAACACATATGACAATTTATATATATATATATGTTATACAGTATATTTGCAAGCGGAACTCGCACTCGGATTTTCTTTTGCACAAAGGAAAGGTATAATTATCTTAATATACTCTGGGGGTGCGCGCGCGAGATAAATCCGATTTAATTTAATGTGCTTTTGTGTGTGTATGTGTGTGTGTGCGAGTGCTTTGTATGTGCAAGTGTCAAAGAATAATACACTTTGATGGCTTTCTTATGGGAGCACAGGAAAGTTTTTTGTATACATATTATATGGGACAACCCAGAGAAAGTAATTGTGAATAAATTTGAACTTTGTTTAATCATGTGGCAACAACAAAAATAATAACACTCTGTTTCACAACAGAAAATATTTCGAATATTTACTTTAGACTTTAGTGTCCGCTCCTAATTATTTTTTTTAGTTATTTTTAGTATTTCTGTATTTCTTTGTTCATTTTGTCGATACATATAGTTTTTAAGCCAGTACACCGTATTGTTATACCTTTTAACGCAGTAGTAAAATTATCTCGGATAAAATAAATAATTAAATCTAAGAATGAAAAGGGTTTAGTGTACTATTCTTTACCTTTCTTACCGGCATTTTCTAGGGTTGTTTTCCTTTAAAAACTAATCGGAAAACACAATAACCTCAAAATGTAATCAAGTAACAGACTAGCTTATATATTTGAATATACAGTATATATATATCACCAATAAGCCTGGAAGTATGCAACTTTGTAGTGATTTATAGTGCTTGCCGTATTTTACTTATATTATCGATTATTATTTAATATTATTAATAATATTATCAATATTATTTTCTGTGGAATGTTATTATTCTGTGTATTTTTAATATTCTCACAATATTATTGTATTTATAGTATTATTACTAGTATATTATCAGAAATTCTTGATATTTAAAAAAATTCTCGATATTATCGATATTACTGATATTATTTCACAGGTGTACTCCATATATGAAGTTAGAAAAAAAAACTAAAATTAAACAATTTAAATGAAGCAAAATATTGTGAAATTTTAAAAAGCAGCAGTATTATCTCTTAAGATTCATGAAATATGAAATCATCAAAGGTCTGCAAAAACGAAACGCTATATAACTTTTCAAATTTCGATTCTGCAGCATCCCAGCTGAAAATGCCTCTCCAATTGGGCAGTCGCCAGGCGTGATTCTATATTTAAATTACTCCACGACGCACTACAATACTAAGTAATATTTGGGTGTTGCCATTGTGTTTGGTGTCTCTCCTAAAGCAAAAAAAAATAAAATAAAAAAGAGAAAAAAAATGCAAAGTCAAAGTCAAAGTAGATAACTGATACTCATATAATATTAACTATTTTAAGCCAAAGTTTTTTCGCTTAATATTCTCTAAATAGCCCTTAAGTGACTTCACAAATGCTTTTCTTTATTGAGCCATTAAATCACACATTTTGTCGAAGCGGTTTAACATAAAAAACCACTCGAAAAAACCCATTAGGTGTTTGTGCTCACAAGCGGTTAATATATACTCGTATAGTATAAAATAGAAAATATAGAATAGACAGAGATCAAAATAAAAACATCACATGTACACATGAGTGTGGGGTGTGCTCTCGGTATACGTGTATATTTCCGATTCCATCCCTCAGCCCCCTTTTGGCTCGCAAATGTGACAACAAAAAAGCCATTCCATTCAATCATAACCTTCTTTCTGGGTTCTTTATTGAAATGAATGATCATTTCAATTCGCATATGTGAGTATTTTTTCGTTTAAGCAAAATATCCTGCGCACGAGCGACCGCATATAAATATGAATGCGATGTCTATATATATTATTGTATATATGTTTATATATTTATGCGGGTATAAAGCCGCCGCCGCCACCGCCACTGGTGCCTGTGCACCTTATAACAAGGACGAATCTGAGTGGGTACGATCTACGATGTGAGCGCCGCCGCCGCCGGTTTGCTTGCACTCGATTCTCGATGCGAGGCCATAAAGGAGTGTATAATAAACTCATATACCATCAAGCAATAGATATAAACACTTCCCCAAGGATTCGAAGGCTTGCGAGCATCGACTATGGACTATATGATGGTGTGTATTTGTGTGTGTGTGTGCTTACCTATAAATCGAGTGCATTGCCACCGCCTGGCGGCGGACTTATATACTAAATACATAGATACAAATCAGATTGTATATATATTATATTATATAATATATATATATAAATGCAGCAGCACGTGTGAAATGGTGCGCAAAATGCATTGCACTTTATTTTAAAATGCATGTGGGATTCGGCAATTCAGGAACACAATGAATATAGAAGTAATGAGTGCGTTTTGGCGATGGAAATTTTTTCATTTCGATAATGTAGTTGGAGTGGGGTTTGCTATTTTAGAAATTCAAAGGATGAGAAAGCCAAGACCATTCTCGAATCAATGATCTTTGCCTCGTAAAGTGCTAATTTAAGGAAAACAAAGAAAATGCATCAACATTTACTAACAATGGTGCAAGGAAAAGTAATTCACACACTGCCCATTGCCCAATAGGGCCACATACATAGTGATTGCTTATTTCAAAACCGAAAAACCGGCTTTTTTTAGATTATACAATTCTTGATTTGTTTCAATCAATCGTATTTGAACCATTTTGAAAAGCAAGAAAAAGACATTTTCAAATTGCTTATGATATGATCATTGCTTTAAGGAAAGTTTTCGCGGAAATGCCGAAAACGTAACAAAATGATCTGAAGAAAAGCTAAAAATCCAATGAACGGAAATAAGGTTACCATTATATATCTATGTTTTTTTTTCATAATATCATCAACGGGAAAGTATCTACCCAATTGACCTTTATTGAACATATATGGGAATCATAAAAAATGTGTGTGCATAGAAAATACTCCATTGCAAACAAAAAAAATACAAAAGTTCCAACAATCAGAATAAAAAAACAGACAAAGATTTAAGGATAAAAAAACTGTCAAACTTGCATTACAATCCGCCCAAACACCGATCGAACAGCGGCTGTCCATGTTGCTTAACCAGACGATATGGTCGGTATGGCTCTTTTTTTAACACATATTACTTGCACAATTTTTCTAAAGATTCAGGATAAGTTTAAAGATCTAGTTCTTCACCGAAACGCCTCACTGGAGAGATTATAAAAAAATACTGGCAACATCATTAAAAAGCTTCTGAGATACGATTTATTGGCTCAGCACGTCCATAATTAGCTCTGTGCCTCCTTAAAAGTAGGAGCACATGTAAACGAGTCGTTCTAAAAAGGACATTGAAGTCTGAAAGATATATCAAATAAGGAGCATCAATGCGATTACCCAACAGATCAAAAAAGAATTATATACCGACTCGTCTTATATCTATTTATTAGACTGATCCGGATTTTTTGCGGAAGAAGCTCATGAATGTACATTAAGTAAAAGCTATTTTTATGGCACCATACTGAGAGCAAGTCTTAATCTCGTTGGAAATTCAAGGCGTCTGAAGGATCCTCATTTCTACTAATTATCTACAGATCATCACTAAATTCGTGGATGTAGAACGTCCAGCCATTAAACCATGCTGATATTGTTACATATTTCTTCTCGTTCTTTCCGTTATGACATCACAGACCATATATGTTCGAACCACTTGGCGATAATTGGAAGTATCGCTACTCCTCGATAGGAAACATCGCTACGAGTTCCAGATTTATTTATTTATTTTTCCATCGACTTGAAAAAAATCATGTGTTAAGTGAGACATTTAAAATAAAGAGGAGTGGATCAGCGAAGCACAATTTTGCAGAATTATAAGATTTATGTCGTCAGGACCTATTTCTTTGCTCAATTCCTAAAAGTGCAGCTGTCATGGCTTGCATATTGAAAAGTCAACGGAATCAAAGGGATGTGGAAGTCGGGGTAAAACTACCACTATCGACCTCCTCCGAGAGAAGGAAGAGGACCTATATCAGTAAATATTTTTGCTGTCACCAAAGTGGGTCATGGAGATCGCATTAATGATGATTAGTGATTTTGACGTGACCTCGTCCACTTAGGGCCAATTTCTTCAGCCCTGATTATACTTAATCCGTAATTAAATCATTTGATTAACATAAACTAGATTTCTTGAGTTCCGATCAAACTTTTATCGTAGTTTTGTTGGGTAACAAGCGATTGTATTTCTTCACTTCTGATTAAGTTTTGATGCAGAAGTAAATATCAATTATAAAATGAATCAACAATAAGATTTGGAAGATATTTGGAATTTTTGGAGCTAATAATATGGACAAATAGGACGATTTTAATATTCTATCCAATTTTTTTTTTAGATTTCCCGATTCCCATGTACCATCTGCTCTTTAAGACTGCACGCTTATTTAAATCCTATTATAAATAGACGCAATCTGTCAAAATCGATGATTAGCTGATTAATCACTTATTTGCTATTAGCTCTGAATAAATCACTAAAGGTGAAGAAATAGAAATTTTAATCAGGAGATTATCTTCCTCCGATTAACTAATCGAGCTAATAGCAAATAATGAATATTTAATCCGGACTGAAGAAATCAGCCCTTAGTCGCCGGTCACCATTGCAACCAGATCAGGTTTCAAAAAGAAAAAGGTAAGCGTAAATTTTGATAGTACTATTTATTTGTTGTACGTTTGAGGTACAAGCTGCGACAAGTGTTACCGCTATTCCACATACCCGGACTCATCCCACATGCGTCCGTAAGAGTAGCCGCAACCCGATCAGTAGGCCTTGGCCCAAAGTACCGTTGCGTTCCTTCACAAATCGTTGTGGTGAGGCCAATCTACTGTGGCCGCCAGCCTTTTTAGACGAGAATACCTGGTGGTACCTGGTGGTGCCAACTAGCCGTTCAATGTAATATATTAAATCAGTGTTGTAAACGCAGTGTATATACTGTTAGGTGCATTTTTTTTGAGTACTGTATTTTTTAAAGTAAGGTTAGATATTAGGTGTTCTTTCCTTCCATATGAAAAATGTGTTAAAATGAAATTCTGTTATTTTGTTCGATTGAATTTTCATCATTTATATTTGGTGTTTAAAATTGTATTTTTGTGAGATTCGTGCAGGGCTTAGTGACCCACGACTACGGTAAACTCTTAACCGGCGCTGAGTCAGAGCCAGGCACAGAACTAGCATTCGGGGCATTTGCGGCTGGAGTTTAAGTCTTGCACAAAATTGTACATATTTTTATATTTTATTCTGGTTCGATACAACCCCCTGCCAATCAACCGGTAAAAGTGGTTCAGTGACGTTAATCATGATATGTTCGAAATGGATTTGGAGAGTTTATATTATTAGTTTAATAAGATAAAAATATGATAAAATAACCAGGCTTCGGTTTTTAGGCGGTTTTTATTATTTATATATAATCGTCAGCTATACTAAACTCCATAATTTCAATAAAATACTAGCCATACTTACATAGGATATCATTATTTTGTTGTGACAATGAAAATAAAATAAATACTTATAACTGCACCGAAACATGTATAATTATATTGTATATATATATATATATAAACGTCCAGTTAAAACCATCGATCATTGCTTCTGTCCAAACATCATTCCAGCAAAACAAAAAAAATACAACAAAATTACAATCCCATATTCGAAACAATAATAATTCATAACGTGTCGCCGGGCGCCCTCACCCTCATTTTACATAAAAATTACACAGATGTCAGAAATATTAACTGTAGCATAAACATCAAAATTAGACCATTATTCAGAGATGTAAACACCGAAATTGACTTAACATATTTTTAATAGATCTCCCTCTGAACGTATTTATATATAACTATAACTATATAAATGTATGTACCACATATTAAGGGCGCTGCAACTAAACCGATACAAAAACAGCATTTATATTAGAACGACACCATCAGGAGGAGCAGCACACACACACACATACACACAAAAAACGCATTACAAATAATACGCACTCATTTCACCCTTAGCCACATCGTTCCATCGCCACGACACAGCCACAGAGAGAAAGCAACAGAGAAACAAAATTGATATAGTTTAAAGTTCGTGCCAGGGGATGAGCAGGAGCACGGAGCACGGAGCACTGCGTCGACATAAGGCAGCAAATACGCTGTTATGTGTTCACCGCTCAAGCTATTACTTTCTCCCTAAATATAATACGTTATATACGTTTATGTTAGCGGTGAGCATATTATATGTTTTCGAGTCTAGCATAAATGTATATGAACACGTCTATTCGTACGAAAGTAATTCCCTCCCCAGAGAGCTGATCAAATTGAGTGGGTGGCAAATGAAAAGCATTTACGAAAGTTCACGTTATGTACTAGCGATGCGCATGTAAGTCGCTAGATACGAGTATATATATATATATATATTATATATGTTTATATTTATATATACGTTTTCGAGCGTAATGTGTTGGTAAACTGCGTGCTCGCCGCGCTTTTAATAGCCTGATGGGGTGTTGCGCAATATAATGATTATATTTGTTATTCTATATAGAGATATACTATACTATCTTGCTGAAGGGCGAATTTGCGGGTTTTGTACGTTTATGGGTAGATATATGTGTGTGTGTGTGTGAGTGAGATGTTTTTGGGGTTTGTAAATGCGTTTTAAATACATGTATAAAGAACCTATATGTTTCTGGCACTGAAGGACGTTCAAGGATTGCTAGATGCTTAGGAAATTGGAAAAAAATGCTTCTCGGATTCTTAAGGAATACAGTTTTAAGTTAGGAACTCAGATTTGCCCTT
The DNA here is from genome assembly GCA_010015015.2 of Bolitophila cinerea. NCBI lineage: Eukaryota > Metazoa > Arthropoda > Insecta > Diptera > Mycetophilidae > Bolitophila > Bolitophila cinerea. The sequence continues at coordinate 814 of JAAAKO020063422.1, read as the reverse complement.
TTCTATGATAGCTCGATCCTATATGCTTAATATACAATAACCGAGGCAGGAAACCTAAAACTCCACACTAAAATAGAATAATTATAAAGTTGTATCCGACAAGGCCATACATTCGAATCTAGCTCAAAAAAAAACTATATTAAATAATTTATATCACGCAAAAGTAAATCGAAAATAATTCGAATAGAACTCGGTTACAGATCTATATTTTGTATTACAGTATATAAACATTAAAAAAAAATGAATTAAATGGGGCAATTAAAAATTATTTACATTTAAAAAATATCAATAAAATCCCTTCTTTAGACTGAAATTCCATCAAATTTTTGAACCTTAAGCTGAAAGTAGACGAACTTTATTTTTTGTTATTGCAATGTCGCTCTGTTTTCACGAAAAATTGTTGATTACATTTAATTTTCCATTTTTCGTGACTGTTTTGTTATCCACAAAACGGCTTCGGGCGACTACCAAAAATATTTTACTGCATAGACATTGATAATTTATAAGAAATGTTCATATCACCACAGAAAGTTATTTTACAAGATGGCATAAGGGAGTTTTTTTATAAAAGCTCCACAGCTATCCCCAAACAGCTTCTGTAAATTACTAAATAGTTTTTACTGGATAGCCGATTGATAAAATAGAAATGCTCACCTCAACATTTTTTGTGTGGACACAAAGTTATTTTACAGGATAAAAATAACCTTTATTTTTACTTTGACATCTTTATCATCTCTATGCATTGTTCATTTTTTATATCGATATATATTCATTATAAATAATTTGATAGTCGTCCAAAGCCACTTGGCAATAG
>JAAAKO020063411.1:0-10076 GCA_010015015.2 Bolitophila cinerea | reverse complement strand
TAACGGTTTGAAAACTCATGCCCAGCTCTTGGCCAATGCTATGGCTGCTACTATGGCGGTCTCTTTCGACCAATTCAGCGATTTTGTCGCAATTTTCGACGGCAGGCCTTCTGGAGCGTAGCGCATCTTCGTTGTGCGGTGGAAATGGAAACATCGGATCCATAAACTGCACAAATTTTATTGGCGGCTTGAGATGCATTTTTGCCTTTGTCGTAGTAGTACTATAAAATTTGCCGGATTTTCTCTTTATTTTGCTCCATGTTTGCAACGCAATAACTCACGAACGACTAAACCAAAGAACAAATTGTTAGCGCGTGAAAAGACCTTTCCAACAAGCTATAACATTACCCGATGCGACGAATACAACTAGAACTACGCGCTTGCAACGACACCTAGCGAAAAAACCGCAGGACTTTTTGACAACCTTATAGATAAATAAATATATAAATATATTATTAAAAATAGGGTCAAACATTAAACACATAAACGTTTTTTTTTTTATTTGAACCGATTTCAGCCTATATTTATCGGCTTCTCACATTACTTTGCCCTGTTTTCTAGGAAAAATGTGATTATTTGCAAGAAAAAATAAATCATATTTTCAAAATTAGATGTTCGTTATTTTTTTAGATTTATCATAATTTATTTTTATTTTACGTTCACGATAATTTAGGCCATCACCCATAAGGGATGTAAATGTTGCCTATAAGAATCCTAAGTTTGATCTCATTTCAGGCAAAGATACATCGATAAAAATCACGAAAAATGTCATGATACATCTGGTATAATATCCTAGAGAGCTTAACAGAGGCGGCCAAGACCACAAATGGTTGTGGGTGTCAAAAAATGGGTCTTCTTTTTATTAGAAATATCATTTATTATATAATTTCTAATATTTTTTTAGCCTTGACATTCACCTCCATGAATACAAATAAAAAAGACAAAAAATTAGAATTCTATAAAATACCAGTAGCTTCAAAAGAAAAACAAACACCTACACAGAAAATATTAATTCAATCCATCTAAATTCAATAATGTTTTATCAGAACTCTATCAAACAAAAACTAAATAAATATTACAGCCAAACCATTGCCGTCAGGCTCTAAAGGAGAGAATATTACCTATATGCTATATAAAAAAAATATATATCTTATATTTGTATAAAGTAATATACCAAAACGCAAGCAAACAAATATTTCGCGCAACGATAAAAATCATAAACCAAACGCACAATAAAATAAGAGAATTTTACACGTGAACGTTTTTGCAGGCGGCTGCCTGCGTGCCAACTTTATGGATATGCGCAAAATATGCAAAATTTATGCATTTCTTAAAATTTGCACAAACGCGTGTGCACAACAACAACAACAACAAAAAGTGTAAATTTATGCGTACATTTTGCGCAGACCCGCCCCCCGCATTTTATATTGCGGCGTCAATTCGATCTCAGATAATATATATATATATATATATATATATATCTATAGAAAAAACATGTATATACTATGTATATACTTTCGATCTTAAATTATGTACACATTATATATGTGTTTGTGAGCTGTAAGGACACAAGAAGGAGCTTCTACCGAATCGCACAACGATCGTAAAGTATTTTCGCGTAACAGCAATACAAATATACATCATGACTTATTATTTACTTGGTTATCGCAATAAAGCTAAAATTAAATAGCGATTTCGAGGAATCGACATTTGAATATTACGCGCGCATTCCAAAATTTCGTTTAAGACATAACCTCAAAAAAACACTTTTCGTTTAACATAACCTCAAATTACCGGACGCTCATTATTGATAAGCGCATTTGCCACATTGACTTAAATATCAATTTCGTTTAATTATTTCCCAATCGAACGCCGGCAAAAAGGCCCTTCGATGTAATATGTCTTTAAATTAGGGTCTAATCTGACTGCCCGTCTACAATTAATCACCATTTATTAGGCATTTAGAAAGAAGAAAAAAATACGTATGGAACGAATCGGCAGGCAGACCGTTTAGGTTTGGGTTATCTTTAATGCGCAGCTCATGAGGTATTCAAATTAGACTCAAGCCGGTAAACATATTCATAATTAACGCAAAAATTTAGATAAATCTATAATTTTTGAGCGATTGTTTGGTTAAAAGCACTGTTATACACACACGCACGCACACACACACACACACACACACACACACAAATCAAAATGCTTATACAAAGAAGCTTCACATCGATCGAAACGCGCTCCGAAGACCGATCCGTGCTCGTGATCGTGTTATGGTCTTCGGGTTTTCTGGTTTTTGTGAAATAAATTTTGAACTTATATTAGGATCCATAAATTAAATCATCTAATAAGGTAATAAGCCGCAGCATCATGGTAATTTAATGGAATTTACGCGTATATTATAACATATTCGATCGCAGTGGAAATGTTTGATCATTTATTTGATCGAACGCATAATTGCTATGTGCGATCGTGCGCGATCGTTATAGAGTATAATTGGATTTTTGCGCACAGGTGGTCGTTGTGCGATAGCCAATTTATTATTTAGTTGCTCGGTGACCGGATCTATTGGTCGGAGAGGTCAAGGACGAACGGGTGAATTGGTATTTGAGAGGAAATTCATTGAGAGATATTTGAGATTTTTTGATTTACGTTGAAAATTTTATTCTAGCTTTTATCTATATTCAAAAATGGCAAATAGTTGACCAAAGTCGTTAAGAGATCGCCCGCCCTGATCCAAAAACAAATATTTGGTGTTTAAATGTGTAATTTATGAGAGATTCCATTCGGTCAGATTGGCGTTAGACAACTCCGAATCCACAAAATACAGAACGACTTAGATTGGTTGAAACATTTAGGTATTAACTCAGTTCTCCGGCCCAGTGGGAACTGTTTTTGTTTTTGTTGTTGTATTGTCCTAAAAGTTAATCATGCTTAATCCGAAGACACTCCGAAAACAACCAAAATGAGGATTCGGAGTTGTCCAACGCCAGTTTGACCGAAGGAATATACCACATCTGACAATAAGTCCCCTGTCTGACACATATACGGCATTGCTTTCGCGAAACCTTTTCATTTTTCAAAAGCGCCATCCTTCAAACGATATGTGTCAAAATTTCAGAACATTCCGACCACGTATACTTAGGTTATAGACCACAAAGTGGAACAACTTTTGTGTTTTTGTTTACGATGAAAAAAATAATTTTGTGAGTTATTAAAATACTCTTTTTTGGTGGGAAAAATACCGTCGAAGCAAATCAGTGGCTTGATAAGCACTACGGAGCCTCTGCCCCAGGAACATCCATTATCATCTTTTGGTATACTGACTTTAAACGTGGTCGCACGGACACCGATGATGCATCACGTTCTGGGCGGCCAAATAAGCAGTAGTTCCGGGAAAAATATCAAAAAATCCTCAAAATGATTTTCTCCGACCGAAAACTAAAATTGCAGGAGATAGCTGACATCCTAAAGATATCAAAAGATAGTGGGTCTCCTATTTTGCATGATCATTTGGACATGAGAAAGCTGTGCTCGAAATGGGTGCTGCTTTTGTTGTCACTAGACCAAAAACAAAATTGTGTTGATGATTCGAAGAGCTGTTTGTTTTTTTAAGCGCAATCCGAACGAATTACTGCGTCGTTATTTGACAATGGATGAAACCTGGATCCACTATTTCCTCAGTCAAGTTGGGAGTAAGCTAAATGGACAGCAACCGATGAAAGTCGATGAAAGCGTCCTAAAGAACAAAAGTCGGCGGGCAAGGTTATGGCCTCGGTATTTTGGGATGACCGAGGATTAATATTCATCGATTACCTTAAAAAGGGAAAAACCAGCAATAGTGAATATTACATAGCGTTGTTGAGCCTTTTGAAGATCGAAATCGCCAAAAAGACCTTATATGGCCAAAAAAAAAGTGCTCTTTCACCAAGACCACGCACCGTGTCACAATTCGATGGCAACGATGGTAAATCTGACCGCATTGCTCCCCCACCCGGCGTATTTTCCCAATCTGGCCCCAAGCAACTACTGGCTTTTCGCAAATATCAAAAAGATGCTCCACGGATGGAGATTTGACTCGAATGAGACGGTAATTGCCGAAACTGAAGCCAATTTTGAGGCCAAAGACCATTCGTTCAAAAAGGCATCGAATAGAACGTCACTGGACTGATTGTATCAGTCTAAAAGGAAACTGTGATGATGAATAACATCGATTTTTGCGGATTTTTTAAATTTCTAGTTTGGATACTTATTGATCGATATGCTATAAATAAATCAATCATGTAATCATAATATTATATACCGACATTTCTTTATTACTATTTGTTAGTTCTAAAAGAAAACACCAAACGTTGAATACCCGGTTACGAATCGCGAGACAGTTTTTACTCATATTTCACACACCTATATAGTTTACTAACACACATGCACTAAACTCAAGCATGCGTACACAAAAATAAGCAAACGAGTGTAGTGCCTCTGACGGCCGGTAGCAGAAGTATTGAAAATGTGAATATATTTTACTCTCTCGTCGAAAAATCATGTCAAAATTGGCCATCTTGTTTGTTTTTTAGAAGAAAACAAAATTTACCACATAGACGACCAGCAATACCACAACGATGATATAACCGGCGCAAATAATAAGCTGGCTGCTGTTGTTCCTGTCCGTTGGCCTGGACGATGGGATTGATCGCAAAGAACCAAGTGGGAATTATCATTATTTTAATGTTTTTTTTATAAATTCTTCATTTAACATTTAATATTTAAGGTGGCATTCGCTGGGACTTCTAAGGCACGTGCTAGCAACCAGCAACATCATTAAAGAAGCGCTTCCTACAGACAAAGGCAAATGCCATCGCTGCTAGAGTGCAAGGACATCGAAATGGACATGATGAAATGAAAATACATGCATTTGCAGGACTTGTGGCTGAATCTGGAGCATTGGTTATGCAATTGTAGCTAATCCGAACTTTGAGAAAATGCTGCACAAGCTCTAGTCCTCACCTGATATGGCTCCCGTTTTGATCCAAAGGACGAAATTTTTGTGCGCAAGCGTTTAAAGGAGATCCTTTTGCATATCGTGCTACAGCTTGTACAGCCAGGCGGAGCCATTTTTATGCATCAGGGACCCATTGATGCGCAAACTGCTCTAGTCTTGTAAAGAATGACAGTGTACAATGTTACCCTGCCGGCGATGATCAGCGAAGAGGATCCGGTGGCAAAGTGTGGCCTCTCTTTTTTTTGTATTCTTGCACGCTGTTTTATTGTGGCCACATATAAAGAAGAATATTCAGAGCTGTGTGAATTATTAGAAAATAAATGGAAAAAATTGAAGAACTTATCAGACTAGTCATTATGGAAATTTCAAATATATGATCTAATGGATCTAATGGACGTGGTGGACAATACTTTTGGAAAAACCAACTGATGTTGTAAAAGAAACTAAAAACTAAACTGCAACTGAAAATAAGGAAACAGGCCGACCATAAGGCGCAGAAGGTAATCGTAACTGTAGTTGGAGTTAGCAACACATGTTGCACATTATGAAGTGTTCGATATTTGAATACTTGAGAAATGTGGACTAAATTAGAGAGCGTGTATTAACAACAATCTAAGAAAGAATTCACCTGATACAGTAGGGATATATCGATATTATCGTCAGTTTTGACAGGTTATTTGTGGATGATGATTGATGATGCCCAATAAGCTAATAGATGCAACAGATCAAGGAAAAAATATGTATGAAACAAAGCAGCATGATGAAGTTGAAAACCCTGTGGTAGTGAACCAGTGTGTGATGCCCGTTGATGACTACCTCCGGATTTCTCATCTTCGGAAGATAGCAGAAGTTGAAGGAGATTTTAGCTCTTAATTTGGCGTTCTTACGCATTTTCGTTTCGTCATTCAGTTTATTTGGACATAAACAAAAAATCACTTAAATTTGGTACTAATTAATACCATATTCACTGCTAGCCTCATTTTTTGTTTTTTTTTTTATTGCGTATCATCTCCAGATGTTTGTGTGATTTTTGCCAAAGTGTATATATATATGTATTTGTCAATTTGTGGCTAGCCAATGTTTTGCAAAGAGTCATTCGAACGCAGAATTGCCTCTCAATCAACCCTGACGGAATAAGCACCGTTTTTCAGGGAGGTTTTTTTTGATGAGGTCATAAATAATAAAATTAAACTTGGTGGTCCCGGTAAAAGTGTCAAAATCATTGAATCAAAATTCGCTAAGAGAAAATATTACCGTGGCCACCGAGTAGAAGGGCAGTCGGTTTTCGGTGGTGTAGAGCGCGAAACAGGTGCCTGCTCCATGATACCTGTCGAAAAACCAGACAGCGATACTTTCCAGCTGATAATTCAGGAGTGGATACTATTGGGCTTGACAATAATGTTCGACTGCTGGACGCCATACGTTTGCCTTTCGTAAATTGGATACCAACATTTAAAGGTTAATCATAGCATTCATTTTATTGATCCTGGCACAGGAGCATTTACGAAGCGTATCGAGGCCTCCTGGCGTGCGGCCAAAGTGATAATTCACCAATCTGGCCGCAGTAAGCACTTCTATCATGGATATTTAGTAACGTACATTTTCCAGACTAAGTGCAGGATCAACAAAACTGATGCTTTAAAAGATTTTATGGAAGTAGCTGGAAAATTATATAATCCAATCAATATTGCATTGCTTATAGATTCACAATCAGAATCTGACGAGTCTGATGATAAAGGGTGTATTTTGATGTATAATGGCTTAAAAAGGTTTCCTTCAATATTGGGTGTACTGTCAAGCTACACAATGAAGCTTGATCTGGGTCTTCGTCGAGAGTTTATCTGGGTCTTTCATGACAAATAATTGGATCGGATTTCGTTCGTCATTTTGATCTTTTTATCAACTTAAAACGAAACCGGTTTATAGACAACATCACACGATTGGAATCAATTTGTTCCATTGATTATTCCAATGTATCTCCAGCTGTCAAAACAATCAAGAACTCTATTCCGTTCGCCGATTTTCTCGCAGAGTTTCCAACAATCACTCACACCAGGATTTTTAACCAAAACATCAGTCAATCATTACATCGAAACAACAGGACAACCATGTTTCGCCTTCAACCAGATAAACTTAATGCAGAACGAGCCAAGTTCGAATACCTGATGGAAGCAGGAATATGTCGTCCATCAGGCAGCAATTGGGCTAGCCCCTTTATATGGTCAAGAAATCAGACGTGACCTGTGGAGACTACATATCACTCAAAGCACGTACTATTTCAGACCGGTACCCACTTCCTTACTTGCAGGATTTCACATACATCCTACGCGGTAAGACCATATTTTCAAAAATCGTCTTGAAGACAGCATTTCATCAAGAACCAATGAATTCAGATGCAAATACGACATTTCGAGTGCAACAATGCTCGCGCACACCTTTATCGTGATGGCAAATTGTCGCTTTCTACTATGCGTCTGATTTTGTTGTAGGTGGTGTGCTTCATCAGCTCGAACCACTTGGATTCTTTTCTCAAAATCTTACTGACACTTAGCGAAAATACAGCACTTACGACTAAGAGCTTTTGGGGAATACTTAACCGTTAAGCATTTTCGATACATGATCGAAGGTCAAAAATTCTCTATATACACCGATCCTAAGCGGCTTATGTTTGCGTTTAAGAAAAAAATGGACCATCAAGTCCGTCAACTTGACTTCATCGGTCAGTTCACCACGGATATTCGCCAGGTATCTGGTGCTGACAACATAACCGTCGATCTGATTTCCCAAATCTAATCTATTGCAACCGATATCAACTATGAATTGCTTGGAACTGATCAACGCAATGACGAGGAGCTTAACGTTTTTTTTTGAAACCGCTGACGGTAAAATAAAAATGTCATTGAATCTACAACTTTTTTTGTTCCAGGCAGTCGCCAAAGTCTGTTCTGCAATAGTTCAACAAACCGAATTCGACCATTCGTCACAAAACGTTTTAGAACTACAGTTTTGGCAAAATAGCACGTCCTCGCTCTTTCTGGAGCGATAGCAACAACGAAACTAATAACTGATAGATTCGTTTGGCAAAATATTTGTCAGGATTGCTTTCGTTTAGTCAAAAATTGCAAGGCTGCCAACGTTCGAAAGTTACACGACATGGAATATCGGCACCCATGTGATTTTTACCACCATCTGAACGTTTTTGCGTTGTCAGTATTGATATCGTTGGCCCTTTTCCGCTATCAAAAGGACAACGTTACTGTTTGACCATAATCGATCGATTCACTCGTAGGCCAGAGGCTATACCGATGCCCGATATGACAGCAGAATCCGTGGCTCAAGCTTCCCTTTCAGGATGTATTGGAACACCCATTAAAATGCAAACGCATGAAAAATAACGCGTTAAACAAAACAGTCAAAATGTATTTTCATAAGAAGCTTTTGGACGAAGTTTAGTTAGTCAGAACCCACCGTCTTTCCCCCCAAAATGAAAAAAGTATTTATTTCCGTTTTTCTAATTAACGTTTGTCGTGATATCATAAAAAAAATGGTTCAATGGTGTGAGACGTCATGAAGCATAACAGCGATAAACATTGGCTGGTTTTTGCTGACGCAAGTGTTTAATGATTGCAAATAAAGTGTAGGCACAATTAGGTATGATGTCAAACTTCTAGTGAACGATATATTTTGTCGAGATTTACGACGCTTAAAAGAAATAAAGTAAGGTGTTTTTGACTTGAAATAATGACCCCATTAACATATCAAATGTCTAGAAAATTGAGAAAAAAGATTGGGAAAGTCACCATTTTGGCCGCCATCTTGGATTTACTCTTTAAATCAATAAAATGATTACGCTAAAGTACACTTCAGTGGGTCCCCGCCAAACCATTTTTTTAGATATCAAATTGCATCCCTTCCTAAAACCCCCAATTATTCAGCCAGAAGTAAAATACACGCTAACGTCCTAATACGTTTACAGAAAAAAAAAATCAATTTTAAAGCTGGAATTTTGAAAAACAGAATTTTGTATACCAGATTTTTTAAAAACATAATTTAAAATCCTTAAAAAAAGAGAAGTGAAAGAGCACATTTTTTTTTTCTAACAAAAACACAAAGCGAAGTAGAAAGAAAAGAGATTAGGGAAATTTTCCGGGCGTTAGAGACCAATAGTAAAAATAGAGTCCAAGTCTTCCATTAGAAACTAGCTGCAATTCCAAAAATTCTTAACAACAGGTGCCACAATGGGCACAACAACAGGTGCCACATTGGGGACTACAACAGTATGCTCAACCATTTGTGCCAGCATACGCACAATTCCAGGCACCGATTTGAAGACGGCACTTAGCAGCGTGAAAATCGATACGTGGTGTGACCTGCACAGTTCAGTGGCTCGGTTTTGCCGGAATTTCGAGACAGTGTCGACGGCGGGAAAAATTGAGGCACCGGTGCCAAAAACAACAGGAAGCAATCCAGTGGAAAATCCATCAAAACGACGACAGCGAAATCCAGAGTCTTTCGTGTGTTACAACTGCAACAAATCGGGACACAAGCACACAGTTTGCCCTAAACCTCAAATAAAGTGTCAAAAGTGTCGGCGTTATGGCCATGAGTCAAAGGACTGTCGCATTCGCCAACCGGAACGAGTACGGCAAATTAACGAAGCAATGGAAAATGCGCTCGAGAAGAAGGTAGTGATTAATTGCGTGACGTTGAAGGCGTTCATTGATGGAGGCAGTCGGCGCTTTATAATTGGACGCACACAGGCGTCACCTTCCAGATCCGCGGATTTGGCGCCAAGCCTATATATCATGTTCGTCGAAGCTGACTACAGACGTCTTGGTTGATGGGCATATATATAGAGGAGACATTCACCTGGTTGATGATCAGCACCTGCAGCCAGATCAGGTTCGGTTAGGAACACAGATAGACCCTCAAAGAAATTGGAAGCTGTACGACGGCTTCGATGAGAATTGAGCTGACTTCAAACAATCCAGTGAGTGTCCGACCTTTCCGTGTCCCGTTAGCCAAGCAGGAAACAGTAAACCGGATTAATCATCGGTATTGTAACGAAGAGCAGTTCGGC
>JAAAKO020063400.1:0-10077 GCA_010015015.2 Bolitophila cinerea | reverse complement strand
TAGTAGTGATAAATATATATAAATATATATAAATATATATATACATTAATTAATGAATTATTTTTATAGATTTCGATGTATTGCATACAAAAAACTTATGAAATAATTTATAAAGATTTATTTAAGAAAGTATAAAAATTTGGTTTTGGTTTACAGACGTATATAAACAGATTTTTTATTTATATCTGTTTTTCGAACTTATAGCTACATCATAGCCAAAATAACGTCATCCATAGTGTCGTCTATTATTTCATTTTTTTCAGGTTGTACTGTGGCTGTTTTTTTGTTAGATTTAAAATTATAGCAGCTCTCACCTGTCGATTTTAGCAGATCTTTTGCTAACAAAATCGATTCGCACGAAGTGGGGAGCAAGCGATTTCGCAATTTTGTTTTAATTAAATTTAAGGACGAAAAAACACGCTCAACTTCTGCCGATGAATGTTTAAGACTTATTATAGCCTTTGCAAATTTGGCCACGGCACCAAACATAAAACCTACACTACCACTTTTTAAGTTTCCAACAGAGTTCCAAAAATCGTCAAGTATTGTTATATGTTATTTCTTCCATGTTTTGCATCAATCTATACTCACTTTCGATATCACTGATGTTCGTAATAACTTCGCGAAATCGTGTCAATAGTGGCAAAATGTTTTTTTCAGAATCAGACGGTTGAAAAATAAACTGAGGACTTAACACGTGTAAATTTTTTATAACGCCAGATTCCTTAAAATCATACCTTGATCGAATTTGGTTGCAAAGCTCTATATAATACGCCAGGATGTTGCGACGAAATGTTTTCACCATGGACTCGGGAACAAGTTTGTCGCTTATCAAAAGCTCAGCATCCGGGCCGGCATATACATCTTTCAGGTCGCTTTTGTAAAACGATATATGCTTGGGATTTATTTGGTCGATTGGTTTACTATCGATGTAGCTTTTTCGCATATAATTCGAAAGGAATAGTTTGTAAAAACAAACTAACCTTTCGTGAAGCATGTGTATTACCGACCGATTAGACTGGAACTCTTCATTCATTTTGCAAATGATAGTTAAAACATATGCCAGGAAGTGCATGTACATCAGCAACTCGTTATCGTTCTAGTTTTCTGCAAGTGATGGTTCTTCTAGTGCAGCAATTGCAAAATAGCTTTTTAGAGGTTTCCACTGCTCTATAATCCGAAGCACAGCATTCTATTTTTAAAAAGAAATATTAAATACAATTTTAACATTAAAAGCCTAGTACTAAGTTCGCGATGAAGCCTTCTAGCTTTTAGCTCGAGCTGAAAACATTTTCAGTTTTATATGGTATACTGGGTTCACGCAAACTTAGTACTATATAGACTTTAGATTTTAACTACATACCTTCAGCGAAAGCCAACGTGTATTACACGGGCGCAAAATGGCATGTTGGTGGATTTTGGCAAAATCCTGCTCCGCTTGAAAAATGGATTTCCGTTTGGCGCTATGTGCGAAGTGGTTGAACGTCTCGTGGACAAAAAGCTCGATTCGCGAGGGAAGAAATTTAGATGCAGCTGAACTGCATAGCGCCAAACTATGGCAAATGCAACCCATAACAAAAATGTTTGGAAGTCGGCGCTCGAATAGTGCTTTTAACCCAGAGTGCTTTCCCATCATTGTCGAAGCGTTGTCTGCACCATACCCTATTATATTGGAAAATGGGATTTTAAGATCTTCCAACGATTTTTGTAATGCGTTGTATAGGTTTAATGCAGTCGCCTCAGTTACTTCTACCAAACATAGTAGCCGGCTTACGGTATGTGTTTCGAAGTAACGTACCACAATTGCTAAGCATTTTTTGGTTGACTGGTCAGTAGTTTCATCCAACATTACAGAAAAGTGTTGTGCTCGCACTGCATTTGCCAAATGCTGTTTCTGCTCAGGTGCAAATTGTTGTTGAACAATTTGAGTAGCTTTGGTTCGATTGCATGTCATATTAGCAGTGGCTTTTGGTTGGGTGGCACACTCTTTTATTAATTTAGTGAGATGGCCAACAGCATTGAATGAAACGTTATGCTCAATTACAAACATAGCAATTTTTCTCTCTAAGGACTGTGCATTCGTTTTGTCTATCATAGCGTTTCGTATTGGCTGAACGACGGACACACATTTTAATTTTTTGTTATGCTTTTCTGTTGACGAGTGGCGGTTGAGATGAGTAATATTACTCCGAACAAAACTTTGGCATGCAGTGCAGAATGCATTTTTGCCACTGTTTTCGACCCATGGGTAGATGTGCTTCCATTGAGATCGAAATGATTGCGTGTATCGCTTTTTGGAACTGAAAAACACATACCAAAATATTTTTTTTATACTAATGTAATAAAAAACTGATTTGAATAATATTTAAAAAGCCGAATTGATAAAATTTAGCTAATATACTTGTTTAAAATTATTAATAGAGAGTAATTACCTGCAAACAGCACTTCTATCAGCAATATCATCGTCTTCCAAGTCCGTCGAGGTATTTTCTTGCATGCTAACAGCACCCTCGTCAGCATCGTGGGTATCAGATGAAGTAGCAGCCGATGGGAAAGGATGGCTGTATTTAATAAATTAAAGAGATATAAAATTATGCAAAACTGTTTTAAAATATTGTTTAAAGTATTGCCGAATCTATGTATTTTATATGATACTAAATCAAAGCAGACATTCTTGATTTCCAATGAAAAAAATCTAATTGTTAATTAGTATTGGAACTAATTAGAATTTGCTTGCAACAAGACGCGATTTAATAAATAGAAATTAAAAACGAATGTCTTGCTAATTTCTATACCTGAAAACCGATTTTCTATGAGAATCCTCGTTCTCGTCGAAAATTTTCTGTGTCCCTTTAGGATCTTCTTCACCAAGATTAACTTGTTCGGAGCTGGGAAGCCTAAATAACAAAATATACAAATTATACATAATTTTATTTATTTATATCATGTTGAATTGAAAGTCTTACGTTAAATCGGAATCCAAGTATTCGATACTTTCAAACTCGAATTCAAAATCCTGTATTGTAGATGAAGTTGAAGTGGGAGTAATAACGGCTGGAACTGCAGTTAGTGAAGACTCACGCGGGGAATCTTTCTTTGAAACTGTTTGTCTAATTAAAACATAAACAAATATTAAAATAAACACACCAAAACATATCTGTAAATGTTACTAACTTGTAAAGCGAGTATGGTAAATTATTTTGGTTGATGCTTGATTCGTTGCCTTTTTCAGGAACTTTTTTGAAGTAGCTATATAAGAATACAAATGAATAAAATATATAAAACAATTTATAAATCCAAAATTCGTAATTACAATACAAAAAAATATCAACTTACCGATACAAACTCATTTTAATTGAATGAAATATGTTAGATGCACAAAATTTAACACAAACTCGGAGCTTGGTGCATATAAGATAAGCACCGATTTTTTTTTAATTCTTCTTCTCCTTTTCGTTTGCATAGTTTTTTCTCATTCTCAATTCAAATATATAGTCAGCTCTCATCAGCTTACAGATATGGTATATGTAGAGAAAGAATTCGAGAAAATCTAAAACGGACTAGATAATAATAAAACGTACCAGCGGACCAACAAAATTGAAAAGGTACTAGATCTAGTCTCTTCGGACTAGAACGGCAACACTGACAATGCCAGTGGTGCCAACGACAACTGTCATCTAACATTTGTCTTCGCTGCCTTATGTATGTTGTTTTGTTGTTTTATTCAAATTCACTCTGTTTTCAACTGCCGAGAAGAAACATGTTTATTATGTTATATTTTGTTTTTTATTAGTTGTTCACGGCCATATTGTACAATCGGCTGTATTCACACTAAAAAATTTTTAGGTTTTAGACCTTTTAGACATTTTAGAACAATCCTAAAATGTTTCCCGTGTTTCCTAAAATTGAAATTTGTTGATTGTATCGTTAAATTTGAATGTTATGTTATATGCTAAAAAAATAAATAAAAGAAAATCGTGTTTTATAATGTTAAAATGATAAATGTCTAAAAGGTCTAAAACGTAATATTTTGTACAACGGAGAAACATATTTTAATAAAAGTAAGTCCTTGTTTAAAACCTGAAAAATCAGTTAATTTCAAGTAGACTATTGTTAAAAAAAAAAAAATAATAATATTAATTTAAATTTTTAATTTTTGTATAATTTAAAAAAGGATCAGGAGGTGGATATACCTAATTTTCTGAAGTGCGGGATTTCGTAGCCAACCGTTTCAATTTTTTATAAAGGGGACCCACGTACAATTTTATGGCCCGTGGAAAAAATTGTCCAACCCAAAAGGTTCTAAAAGGTCTGAAATAAAAATATTTTGTGCGAGAGTATAGCTGAATCACACTCAGAATATTCTTTTATTCCTTTTAAAACAACTTTAAACACGATTGTTTGAAATCGGTTTCAAAATCCATAAATGACTTTAATGCATAATTAGATCTTAGACATATTATGAACCTAAAACCTAAAAGCGGTGTTAGATCGCGTTATCAGGGCCAAAGTTAAAAAACCGTTATTTTTAAATGATTTTTGGAAGAATTTTCAAAGGGTGAGTAATCTAAATAAGGCATTAGAAAAAACACTACCTGTACAACTATTTAACGTCCATAATTAAAGTAATCATCAAAAGTTGGGCTACGATTTCCAAAATAAATTATATAACAAATAACGAGTATAACCTATTTTTAAATATATAATGAGGCAAATAGGCAGATTGTCAATTAGTTTTAGGACTCTAATGTTTTTTAGCTTTAAATTTATTTACCAGATCATTTTAAACACATGATTCATTATATTCGAGGAGATATTGTTGTTGTTTTTTTTTAAATATTAAAAAAATGTTTTAAAATCACTAGGAATACAAAAAATCCGACAAACCTAAATATAGTATAAATTGCTTGCTACGATTCCGAAGTCAACAAGAGTATTGATAGCATATGATAATATATATACACTCGCTTAACCCATTCGGAAGGATAGTTTATTACTCAAATATTTTTTGGGTCTATATAGAATGCTTTTGATGGCCCATACATTATTTTCCAATCCCTATAAAATTAATATAAAAAATTCTAAAGTTGGTCAAATAAATGATTTAAAAAATAACTATGTTTCTAAGGATTACCAAACCAAATGAATTAAAGCGTGCACTCCGCTCTACTGCAGCTCCGATATGTCATGGTCAAGTTGTACTATGCAATCAAATGCGGTTGTGTGTTGTGATCTTTTTGCATTATGTACAATGCACCTATAGTTTCTGTGGCCTATTATCTGCTGCATCAAGCGATATACACAACAAGTCTTTACGCGAATATTTTCCTAGTGCAAATAACTGTGCTATTGCCTCACACAAAACGGAAAACCTTGAAGTCACTCAGAAAAACTCTCGTTTGATTGAATAATTGGCTTTTTTAAGACTTGCCGCATTTTCTCGTTGTTTTGCGGTTTGTATACACAATAAACATGCGCACATGCACGCTTGATGCACTTTTTATGTGCAAACCGCAAAAAACTGTTTATATGTATGTATATTCATATACAGGGTGTTTTAAAGGCAGGGAACAATTACTTTATCATGTGTTTTACTCACGATTGAACATTTTTAATAATATACTAAATAAAATCTAACGTTCTTTTTATAGACACTATTAAAAGCTATAAAAAATACATTTTAAAAATGAAAATTAAATTTTAACATTACATTTTAAAAATAATCTGATGTTTTTTTATTAGAAAATCATACATTTAAAAAACATTACATTTAAAAAAAACATTCCATTTAAAAAAAACATTTTTGAAATAAAAATAAGAATAGTTTAAGAAGACTTGGTTGTTTTGAAAGTAAGACATAGATTACAAATTAAATTTAAATAATAAAAATAGTAAACATCAAAAAGTAATAAATTAATTATTTTCGGGAAGATAAATATTTAATACATTCAGTTTGAAATAACCGAATGGATGAGATTTGTTTAATCCAAGTTTGCGTGTCATGTCATGAACAAAGAAGGATACATGCATTTGATGAACTGATTGACTAGCAATGATAAATTCGAATAGGAACAGAAAATTTCAGCTTATTATACACATATTGAGGTCATCTGGTGTCATGAAGTCTTTTAACAAAAAATGCAGGATTGTAAACAGAAATAGGTTCATAAAGAAAGACCAAGAATTGCATTACATTTTTTCAAATTATCAAATCATCAAATATCAAATTACCAAATGTTCGCAATCGGAACACATTTTTTTTTACTATCATTAAGGACGAAGAGTTTCGAACCAAAGAAAGTCTTGTTTTTGTTGTCATTAATAGACCATTGGTTCAAGAACTCCGTAGACCAGCTAAAATTTAAGATTATATTGATGATGAGGCATTATCAGACTAGTTTGATTTACTGTCGAGGGTGATTTTAAGATATTTAACTGTGTTACAAGTTCGGAAAGGCACATTGTTAACATTAGGGACTGGTCATCCGTTTGTACTATATTTTGTGATGGTACAAATAGGATAAACTGAGTTTAGTTCATTATTTTGCTAACACCATTCAGATTTGCGATTAACATTATGGATGGAAATAAAATGATGTTGGAAATAAAATGACTAACTTACTTTATAAATTGACTTACTAAACTGGGATGACAGGAATTTTAGTTTTGGACATCGTCGGCGAAGAGGTGATTCTTAGTTTTGCTATTAAGAACTGTCGGCAAGTTATTTATGAACATTGAATAAAGTATGGGTCCAAGAATAGAGCCCTGAAGAACATCAGAGACGATTGCAAAACAATTAGAGTGACCACCACCAATATCAACAGGTGTCATAATGGTCATTCAAATAATCACAAATAAGGTGCTAAGTAAACGAGGAAAAGGTAATTTGGGACCGGAGTTTATTACATTGGATTGTATGGGAGATTCCATTGGATATCATCAGCCATGTTGAGCAGGGCAGTTGAAGTACTGTGACCTGAACGAAAGCCAAATTGTTTTTTTTTCAAGGAGGTTTTGCCTTACAACATGGTCTTTAATCTTGCTCTTGATGTTCTTTTCCAAAATCATTGACATGCAGGATGGATACTTATTGTACGAAAGTCCTTATGCTCATTGGATCTGGAATTTTTGTGGATTGGAATAATTCGAGCATTTTTCATGAATTTAATAATTTGAAAGATGTTAGACTAAAGTTAATGTTATGATGATCTTCTCCAAATATGGGGCAACTATGTAACATTAAACTAGTAAAATGTAAAATTAAAATATTTTATGCCAGATTGCATGCTATTAGTTTTCATGGTTGTAACCTAAAAGCATGCAATCTTAAAATTATGTAACGAAATACCACGTAACATACAAATTTCGAGGATTTGAAATAGAGATTATAAGTCAATAATGAAAAAAATAAAAATGATTTATTCATAAAATACTATTCCACATTATTTTATCAGTCATTTTCAAGTGTTTTTATCCTAAAGTATAGTAATTAAATTGGGATTGTTTTTTTGAGAAATAAAAAACCAGCAAAATATATTATAAAAACAGACAAAATTATGCAGACTATCTGCCTCATGTCTGCACGATTTTTGTGCTCTATTTTGTCTGCAAGCTGACAATTGTCGCAGATATACGTCGCATTTTGTCTGCAGCAGACATAAATATGACATAATTCTGCAGACTTTTTTTCCCGTGTCTGCTACTCGATTACATGAGTAAATATAATTTGTCGGATATTAGTTTTGTACAGACAAAATGTGACGGACTTTTTAGAAAAACCTCCAAAGGCCGTCGCAATGATAAAATGTGCATACATGTTATGTTGTACATGTTATGAGTCCCAAATCAATGGCTATACAATAAAATAAATATGGTAATATATTATTGGTACTGAATTTACTTGATTTTTTTTTATTTCTGCTATACAAACAGCAGCTACAGATACAGATACCAAATTTTCTGTCTGTAGCAGACTTTTCTGTCTGTAGCAGACATTTCTGTCTGTAGCAGATTTTTCTGTTTGTAGCAGCCTTTTCTGTCTGTAGCAGACTTTTCTGTCTTTAGCGGACTTTTCTGTCTGTAGCAGACTTTTCTGTCTGTAGCTGACTTTTCTGTCTGTAGCAGACTTTTCTGTCTGTAGCAGACTTTTCTGTCTGTAGCAGACATTTCTGTTTGTAGCAGCCTTTTCTGTCTGTAGCAGACAGAAGTTCTGCATGCTGACATTTTTCAAATGTATTGTAAGCACTATTTAAGGACCATCCAGTATGTTTGAATTTAAAAAGTATCAAAACGTCATTTTTTTAATATAGGAACTTGTTACTTATTAGTCTTAAACATACCTGATGGTCACTCATTAGTATTTGTAATACCTCTTCTAGACTATTTAACAAGTTGTCAACATATTTTTTTGCTTAAACCAAAGATTGCGAAATAGAAATGTAAGTTTTGATTAGTGTAATATAAGAGAAATGTAATTTTGACCACTCCCAATGCCACACGAGCATGGTATAGTAGCCGTCAAGTTCTCGAGCCAGTTCTCGAGCCAGTACACCATCGATTATCTAATCTGTGGCACTGCCAGGAGATATAGTGAAGTCAAGATCTGTGGTCTCTGGGTCACAAATAGAAAAGGATTGTAAAAAAATGTTTATCAATTGTGATTAATTAAATTACATTTACTTTCAGAAAATAGAAAAAGTCTGAATCTGTATTCACAAAATGGATCTACACTGTACAGTCTCGCAACACGTGCAGATACACATTTTTCCAAATAAGTCAGTGGTATCGAGAAGCATTCTTTGATTAATACAAAATTTGAAACTGGACGAAAGTGCTCTATAAATAACCTACAAGCTGCGCCAGAAGGCTTTGGATAAAAAAATCGTATAATATTTAATCAGTTTATATGTGTTTATGTTTGAGTTTTTAATATAATATAAATAACCCTATATATTATTATATTATTTATTATTTTTATTATTGTACTTTAGCTCCGTGAATTTTTCCCCCCAAATGATTTTTTTGTGGCATTGGATTGACCATTTTTTGACCACAATTGACCATCAACCACTTTGTTTAACCACCCTCGGTTAAGAAGATATTAAAAAAAATAAGATTTGGAGGGCCAACTTAACGTTTGCCCCCCAAATCGAAATTTTATTTTTATGCGGCATTCGATTGACCATATTTTGACCACAAATGACCACCAAAAACTTTTATTGAACACCCTCGGTTCAAAAGATATTCCAAAAACAAATTCGGGGGCCAACTTCACGTTTTTACTTTTAACCACCCAGATAGGAAAATCTGTTTTTTTTGGGGCATTCGATTGACCATTTTTGACCTCAAGTGGTTATCAACAACTTTTATTGACCACCCTCGGTTCAAAAGTTATCAAAAAAAGAGTATAAGGGTTAATTTCACGTTTGCACCCCCATTTTTTTTTTTTTAATTACAGCATTTGATTGAACATTTTTTGAACTCAATCGGAATATTTTTTGAACCGAGGCAGGTCAATCAAAGTTGTTGATGACCATTTAAGGTCGAAAAATATTCAATCGAATGCCGCAAAAAATATTACTTTTTTCGATTTGGAAAAACAGGTTCACGGTGCTCTGTAGTTTCCATACTAAAGACGTATAAAACCTAAGAAAAGACATCATCAAAAGATATCAAAAGATACCATCTTAATACGGTACTTTAAGTACCAAAGTCACAAAAAACATGAGCAAATACGTCTTACCGACGTCTTTAAGACGTCTTAAAGACGTCTCTAAGACTTCTCGCTGGTAGATACCGTCTTTAAACCTTTGTCTTAATACCGTCTCAGTTTTGAGACCATTTTTTGCTGCTTTTTAGTTTAGATTTGTTTGCTTAACACGCTATAAAAAAGGGTTGGTGTCAAAATCTTCAATTTAAAAATCTTGAATTCAAAATCATGATTTTTTTTTTAAAAACATACTTTAAAAATAAATCTAGAAAAAAATGTTGAAAAATACAATTTGCGCGCGCCAATAAAAAGAGTACATTTTTGGTTAAAATACTTCAAGATTCTTTAGATATATTTGGACATAT